>OVAV01000086.1:0-20343 GCA_900406375.1 Iberis amara | reverse complement strand
GAACTATTTTCAAAGAAAATTCTGCATGTTAACCTTGGCTTTTAACCTGAATACATGTGGAATTCCCTATTGCCTAGCGCTTTCGTCATTTGTTTTACAACCATTTTTATTTTATCGTTATTGTCATTTTCTAAACGCAACAACTATTTTATCTGTTCTTAGCTTAATTCGATTTTAAATTGAGAGTCGTACGTTCTTGGTCTTTGTGGATTCGATCCCTTTTATACTACTGCGTTTTTTGTTCACTTGTAGTTAATATATTTGGGTTAAAACCTGAGTGTATCAGACTGCCTCCCTTAATCAATTTTCCCCATGTTTTGACAAAGCCACACAACACATAACATACTTCATCAATAGGAAATTCCATTCAAAGGTTGGAGAAATCCCACCAAATTGGACCAAGGGTGGTAAGCCATTGGACTCAAAGCACCAAATCGCAACAATCAAGAGGTAGGGTGCATATTTCTGTTAAAAAAGTATAGCCCTGAATGCGCCATGTAAAAGCAATACACCTGAAAGTAGAAAGCATTTTGTTTCCATAAGCAACTGCCACTGTTAAAGGTGTAACGTGCTCTAACAAACACAGACCAATTTTTTTAGCAACAAAGAGGTCTAACAAGTTATGAGTACTCCCCGGGTCAATAAGTATTTGAAGTTTCCTTTTTCCACAAACATCGGCTACTCTCATACAATTAAAGGTCAAACAACCATTAAGAGCATTGACCGAGATAGTTGTAGAGTAAGTAATAACAACATCTTGATATGTATCAGTAGTAACTTCGTAATTATCCTCATATGTATCAGAAACCTCCACTTCTTCTCCTTCCATTGTAAATATTTGTGTTCTTTTATGTTTCAAGTGATGGCCAGGGGAGTAGGCCTCGTCACAAAACATGCAAAGACCCTTGTTTCGACGCTCTTGCATCTCCTCATAAGAGAATTTACGAGTTGGTTTTGATGAGAAAGGTTGCTTAGAATTGAAATTCTTGGTGGCCGGAGATGGTAGTAGTGGAGGTTGGTGTGGTGCTTTGGTGGTGATGAGTAGTTGTTAGAAGATGGTGTTTGGTAAAAAGATTTTTTGGAGGGGAAAGAACCGAAGAAAACTCGGTTATTTTTGGTGGGTGTGACGGTGAGGTACTTTTCATGTAGCTTGGCTAGGCGAGCAGCTCTGCTACGATATGAGTTTTAAACTGGCGCACATGTAATGCCAATTGTGGGTTGAGGTTAGTGAGGAAGATGCCCAGGGCTTGAGCCGATAAGAGAGTAAGACGTGTGTACGCCGATTCGAACTTCTCATGGAAATCATCTACAAAATCGCTTGCTTATTTTAGACTCGCAAGCTAAGATAAAAGATCATCATATAAACCTCCAAATTTGTGTGATAGTGCAAGCATGTATCAGGCCACGAAAGAATTCCTCCATGAACAGTGGTTACGAAGTTGTGGTGCCATTCAAGTGCTTTAACGCAAAAATGCATCGATGCCATACGAACCTTATGTTCTGCAGGTGTATTATCAATCATAAAAAGTTGTTCACACTTATAAAGCTACTAATTCATCAAAGAACCATCGAACGAAGGGAAGATTATTGCGGTGAGGCGATATCTCAAACCATCAGAAGGAGGACAATAACGATCATTCGAGTGATCTGGTTTCTGGAGCTCATTTCTCCTGTTTGTTGTGGGATTAATATGAAATCGGGATGATCGAGTGATCTCTTCTTCATGGATGAACTATGATTCATGATTCCCGACGTCGATGAAGCGTTTGGGTCCATGGATTACTTCTTCGGATCCTGATTTCGCGCAAAATACTACGCTAAAAGTGCTGACATGTTGGTAGCTCGTCCACACACCGATTATGAGCTTTGTTCTGTTGTGCGAGCTGAGTTGCATTTCATCAAGCTTCTTGTTCATCTCCATCATTGACTGTTGTCTCGTCGCGTCCGCCATGGATTCTCAAGCTCTGATACCAATGAAGCAGCAAAACTATGAATAATAATCAACTCAAGGTTCTCAACAGAAAACTGAAGAGAATAGTAAATGATATGAAATCAAGAGGTGAAATGGAAAGATAAAACAAATTGGCAATAAAGATATTCTATCGTAGTAAAGAAGACATAGAAAAGTAGGAAAATGTCGTTATCTTTATTAATTAGGCTGGAAGCCAGCTCCTATTTAACATTATAAAGGTCCTAATGATTTACAAATAAACCATTGACGAACTCTTAAACCGACATTAAACTGAAAGTAAACTAAAACCAAAATTTAAAGACAATCGTTTAATCGATTACAGACTGAAATCAAAATGAAAGCAAATAAGTCTTCGATATTCTGAAATAGTAGTCTTCATCCTGAAATCCTACAACACTTCTTGCCTTCCCTGGCCATGCATGGTTCTTTACTGGAACTTCACTTATTGTTCAATATTCATGATGCCTTCGAACTTCTTCCTCTGGGAGCTCTTGGCCGGCCAAATAACCCTCTGGTTGGTTATTTCAAGGCGTACAAGACTTATTTCATCCCGTGCGAGCTGCAATTTTTGATCCCACAACTTTAGTTGAATATTGTGCTCGACGCGAGAGTATGCTAAAATGTGGGAAATGACTTATCAATGCCCGCACATATAGCTAGAGACTGTGTTGTTAACTACCTGCATTCTTTAATTTTTGAATTGACATACCCCCACTACGGATTCGTCTCTTATAAATGCATTGACCATTACAGTGTTAACTATTTTGTTAACGTGGATGACTCTAACGCTGATGTAGATACTATATTGGTAACTAAAAGAAGCGATGTCCTTCATAAAACTAAAATGACAAATTGTAATGTCAAATTTCTGTCATGATTATGCAGATCTCACACCAAGCACCACTGCCATGACTACTTTCATGTCCCGAGCCACCAGTGTTCCTGAGATCTAGCCCACCAACAACATTTTCTCTTTTGATCTTACCTGGGCCGAGATCCAGTCTCTAAAGCGTATGAAATTGATTTGTTTTCTAATGTTTTCTAAAACTATCTCATTCCCACCTAAATCATTAATATCGGCGTGTCTTTGTCTCCAGCTCAAATTCAAAACCCCTTCACTTCTATGGGCTTCCAGAGAAACCCAGCAAACAAGAACACTGGAAAGTTCATGACTCTTGCTGATTTCCTCGAGTTCAGCAAAGCAAAGGCAGTCACTGTAGTTTTAATCAACATTGAGGCAAGCCTTTTATTATATCTCTCATCTGCTCTGTAAGTTAGTTACTTGAGGAAACTCTACTAACGCTTTGTTTGTTGACAGAACGCTGCTTATTTAGCATTAAAGAAAGGCCTAGGAATCGTAGACATCGTTAAGTTCGCTCTTACCAATCCCAAACTCGACAAGAAATCAACACAAGAAGTTATGATTCAGTCAGATGATAGTTCAGTTTTAGGAAGTTTTGAAGCTGTCTCTCTGTACACTAGAGTCTTGAGCATTGACAAGGAAATTGGAGATGCTCCAAAACCAATTGTTGAAGAAATAAAGAAGCACGCAAATGCTGTCAATCTCAAGAGAAGTTCCCTCGTCACTGTCTCCCAAAGCTTTACCACAGGGAAACTAACGTTGTGGAGAAAATGCACAAGGGAACTATCTCTGTTTACGTGTCGGTGCTAAGGAACGAGTACGTATCCATAATATTTGACTTCTTCTCTGATCCAACAATAGAGCTTGCCACTTTCATTGCAGGGAGTGGGGTTGATGGAGTTATCACGGAGTTCCCTGCCACTGCTTCCAGATACTTAAGTGAGTTTAAACCTTCATGATCATGAAAGAACTATACACCATATCAAGATTAGGTTGTCATTTATCAATACTGAACAAAGATAAAGATGATCATTATTATTTGATGCAAATGCAGGGAGTCCATGTTCGGATTTGAACAAAGACCAGCCCTATGCTATTTTACTTGCAGAGACTGGCGCTCTATGTTATGAACTGAGCTCATAAACTCTGTAAATACACACTTAAAACCTCTGTAAAACCCCGATCACAAATAACCAAGAACAAATAAGGGAACAAGGATTTATTCAATGGATATTATCCAGCAAATACATATTCTCAAAATATAAAGTACAAATTCCCAGATCCCAAGACTGTCAATTTCTCAGAGAGAGAAATTGCCACAAACCTGAGGTCCCCAAACAGAATCTGCGTAAAAAGTAAAAGGACACGTATTCAGGTATTTAAACCATTATTAACAGAAAACCCTCTCCCTCATCCAGAGTCTTCAGCCACGTCACTCCCCTTCTCTCCTTCTGCTACGTCGTTTTGCTCAATTTCTTCCTTTGNTTTCCCCCCCCCCCCCCCCAATAAAATTGAGCTTGTCCTCAAGCGAAAAAGTAGGAAACTGGCGCATAAAGTCCTTAGAAAGCATCCAAGAACTCTCATGAGCATGTAAGTACTTCCATTGAACCAACCATTCCAAGGAACCTTCAGATGAATAACGATGATTGATCACAGTCTCAGGAACCAACACCCACTCCCCCTCAGAGGAAAAGGTGGAAGGAAAGGCGTGAACTTGATGATGTGAGCCAAGAACCGGTTTGAGCTGAGACACATGGAAGATATGATGGATCGTAGAGGAAGCCGGTAACTTCAAACGATAGGCAGCTTTACCAATCATCTCAAGAATCTCAAACGGCCCATAAAAACGAGCAGCAAGTTTCGGACAGATACGGCGAGTCACAGAATGTTGTCGATACGGCTGAAGCTTCAAGAAAACCATTGTACCAACATCAAACTCCAAATCACGCCGATTCTTATCAGCATTGTTCTTCATCAGTTGTTGCGCGTGCAACAATTGCTCCCGAATCTGAACAAGCATAGCATCACGATCACGTAACATAACTTCCAAATCACCATTAACCGTAGAACCAGGTTCAAATTGGATCAGTCCTGGTGAATCCCGACCATATAACACCTTAAAAGGAGAAGTCTTCAGAGCCGTGTGGTAAGAAGTATTATACCACAACTCGGCCCAAGGCAGAAACTTGACCCAAGAACGGGGGTGTTGCAAAGCGAGACAGCGGAGATACGTTTCAAGACAACGGTTAAGGACTTCTGTTTGCCCGTCGGTCTGTGGGTGAAACGCGGAACTGAACTTCAACTTGGTCCCCGACAGACGAAAGAATTCCTTCCAAAAAGAACTCAAAAATATCCGGTCACGATCGGAAACAATGGAAGCCGGAAAACCATGAAGACGGACCACCTCCTTTAAAAACCGATTAGCAAATGTAGCAGCTGAGAAAGGATGTCGGAGGCCAATAAAATGGCAATATTTACTAAAACGATCCACCACGACAAAAATCACATTAACACCACCGGATAAAGGCAGCCCCTCGACAAAATCCATGTTGATATCACTCAAAACCAAAGTCGGAATCGACAAGGACTGCAAGAGACCCGCTGGAGAGAGGGTAGAATACTTTTGTGTCTGGCAAATTGCGCACTCCGCCACAAACCGCTAAACCTGCTGCTTAATACCCGTCCAATGAAACCATTGTTGAATGCGGCGGAGAGTGCGTAAAACGCCCGAGTGACCACCCAACTGTCCAGCATGAAACTCCGATAAGAGAAGAGGTATAAACCTGGAATTATTCGGGATGACTAATCGGCGCTTATACCAAAGGCGGCCTTGTATTACTGAAAACTCTACCGGAGCCGCCGTGCCCTTCGTAATAGCCAAAATTTGAGTATGCAAATCAGGATCGCTGTCAATTTCAGTAAAAATATCCTGGAGTTGCAAAGCCTGAGGAACTGTAAGAGACAGCAATAAGGTGCCCGAGAATGATGCAGATTCCGAAAACATTCGAGATAGCCCATCAGCGGCCTTATTATCAATACCCGGTTTGTAGAAAATTTCAAAATCGTAGCCCATCAAACGGGTTAACCAGCGTTGATATTCCATCGAAACTTCACGTTGGTCCAGCAAGAATTTCAGGCTCTTTTGGTCAGTGTGAACATGAAACTTGCGACCCAACAAATAATGTCGCCACTTCGAAACAGCCATGACAATCGCCATGAGTTCGCGCTCATAAATAGGCTTGAGCTGTTCCCGAGGAGTGAGGCAATGACTAAAGTATGCAATCAGCCGTTGCTGCTACATCAGCACCGCACCTAAACAAGACCCCGACGCGTCCGTTTCTACCACAAATAACGCCGTAAAAACTGGCAAGGCGAGGACAGGTGCAGTCATCATTGCGTGCTTTAACTTATCAAATGCCTCATGTGCCGTAACAGACCAAGAAAACTGGTCCTTACGCAAAAGATCAGTCAAAGGTCTTGCTAAAAATCTGTAACCCTTGACAAAACGGCGATAATAACCCGTAAGGCCTAAAAACCACGTAACTCCTTAACACTGCGTAGAGTAGGCCAGCGATTCATCGCATCAGTCTTCATCTTGTCCGTAGCAACACCATCCGGCGAGATAATATGACCAAGATATTCAACTTGATGCTGTCCAAACACACACTTCTTCATATTGGCAAATAATTGGTGGTCCATAAACATCTGCAGCACCGACTCCAAGTGAGATACATGAGCAGACATCGATGGACTTTAAACTAAAATATCGTCGAAGAAGACCAAAACAAACTTGCGGAGGAAGGGCTTGAAAATAGAATTCATTAGTGCTTGGAAAGTAGTCGGCGCATTAGTCAAGCCAAATGGCATGACGAGAAATTCGTAATGACCTTCATGAGTTCGAAAAGCAATCTTCGGAATATCCTCCTCCTTCATCCGAATCTGGTGATAACCGGATTGCAAATCAAGCTTCGTATAAACCGCTGCCTTATGTAATTCATCCAATAATTGATCAATCATAGGAATATGATATTTATCAGCCACTGTTGCTTTGTTTAAAGCTCTATAATCCACACAAAAACGCCACGATTGATCTTTGTTGCGGACCAATAATACCGGGCTAGAAAACGGACTGTGGCTAGGACGGATTGTACCAGCCGCTAACATATCAGCGACCAACTGTTCCATTGCCTCCTTACTCGCGTGCGGGTAACGATAAGGACGCACCGAAATGGAAGTAACACCCGGTAATAAGTGAATGGAATGTTCGTTTCCCCAAATAGGTGGAAGACCCACCGGAACATCGAAAACCATCGAAAAACGCGTCAACAACTGCTGTAAATCACCCGGAATTATAGGTGGACTGAGGGCAAGATTCCCTAATTCCATCTCCGACTCCATACCCCGAACCAGAGAATCATAAGTTAGTGATTGTAAGGACAACTTAGAGTGGTGCAAATCCGACTCACCTTTAAGAGAAACATGCTGTCCTTTATGAAAAAAAAGCAACTCATGAGATTCCCAATCAACCAAACATTTTCCCAAAGTGCGTAACCATTGGATTCCTAAGATCATATCACCGCCACCGAGATCCAAGGAAATAAAATCTGCTCGAAATTGTAGACCCTGAGCCAAGAAATCCACATCACGACACACACCCAATCTTTCAACAACCACTCATGTGCCCAACAAAATGCGAAGGGAAGATGTCGAATCGCAGACAAGGCGTGAACGTTTAACCACCTGAGGAGATAAGAAATTATGAGTTGCCCCACTATCAATCATAATGACCATAGTGGATTGACCAATACACCCGCGTAATTTCGTAGTGGTAGGGGCAACAATGCCGAGAAAGGCATTAAGAGAAAGCTCCATGAGTTGCTGAGGTGGTTCCTCACTATCCTCTTCAACCTCCACCATATTTTCGTCCAAAACCTCCATCTCATACCCATTTACCACAGTAAGGATCTGCAATGTGCGATATGGACAAACCTGATTGTGGGAATGAGACCATTTGGCGTCACATTTAAAACAAAGCCCCTTCCGCCTTTTCTCGTTCAATTCGGCATCAGTGAGTTGGAGACGAGGGCGATTTGATGAGGGACGAACAGTTGGTGAAGAACGCACAAGTGAGCGTGGCGTAGAAACAGGAGGCGTCCACTGTTTATTAGAATGCGACCCCGAAGAAGAACGATTGGTGGACGAATCAGACCCCGAAGCCGCACCAAACACCTTGCAAAAAATGCTTGAATCCATTTTAATAACCGCAACCTTGTGATTAGCCAGCCCAAGTGGCTCCTTCATCTTGATGACCTCCCGAAATTCAGGTTTCAGACCATTGTAAAAGATGTCAATCAAGTGCTCTTCATTAATACCCGGAACCACTTCTGCTAACTCCTCAAATTCATTCACGTAATCCTGAATGTGACCACGTTAGCGGATCCCAAACAGGCGTTTGCCTGGTTCATCCTCAACCGACGTACTAAAGCGATGAACCAGACGTCGTTTGAACTGAGCCCAATCGTGAAATGGGTCAGTATCCATTTCACCATTAAACCAATTCAGAACTGGGCCTTCCAAACTCGTCGAAACCAGCTCCAAACGTTCTGCATCAGGATAACGTCCAACACGAAAAAATGTTCAGCCCGTGCAATCCAACCAAATGGCCGAGACCCATCAAACACCGGAAGATCTATTTTACGCAACAGATCCTCCCGATTTTGCATCACAGACCGGAACCCAGGTGACCCAATCGGTATCTCCGGTGGAATCTGCTTAGAACCAGACGCACCAAACGGAGGATCCGAACTCATCGTAAAAGCCATATTGGGTCCCTTAGAACGTTCCACATTATCACGATGTTCCAAAAGAGCTAAGGATTCCATGATAGATACCATCGTCCCTTCCAAAGAGTCAAAACGTTGATCCACCCGATCCAACCGTATTTCAATGGAGGAAAGGCGATGATCGGACTCCTTAGCGGCGATCGTGAGACGGCGCCAACCACCACGTAAGACCTCAACGTCATTCACAAGCTCAGCAACAGACCCATCTCTCTCCTGATCCAGCTGACTCGACTCAGTAGGTGAATGCATACTCATCGTGTTCAACCACGCTCACCGCACCAATTTGTTATGAACTGAGCTCACAAACTCTGTAAATACACACTTAAAACCTCTGTAAAACCCCGATCACAAATAACCAAGAACAAATAAGGGAACAAGGATTTATTCAATAGATATTATCTAGCAAATACAAATTCTTAAAATAGAAAGAAATTGCCACAGACCTGAGGTCCCCAAATAGAATATGCGTAAAAAGTAAAAGGACAAGTATTCAGGTATTTAAACCATTATTAACAGAAAACCCTCTCCCTCATCCAGAGTCTTCAGCCACGTCACTCCCCTTCTCTTCTTCTGCTACGTCGTTTTGCTCAATTTCTTCCTTTGTCTTATGCTTCCTGTAATACACTTTCAGAGACATATCACTCTACTCTCCGTAGCAGCCAAGGAAGCACAGCCACCGTCTAGTGCCCCAAACCCACCTCTTGACGCCAAAGACGTAAATGATCCGCCATTGCCTCCGGTTGCAAACATGGCCTCATCCAATGTATCTAAAGGAGCTCAGTCGCAGAGCCCTCCTCCATCAGGCACCGTTGCTACGGCTTCTAATCTCAGTCTCTCCTTGCTGGCAGTACTGGTCTTGGGCCTCCTCTATGGTGCCTAATTCAGATTGATCACAACATATAACTTCATAAGTTGTAACATGTTCGCTATCATTGTATTCAAAATTAACACAATTTGAGCTATCTTTGTTACTCATGGCAACAAAAATATGCAGCACACAGTGATTTGTTGTTGTAGATCAAAGCTATAAAAAAAAAACTTCTTTTCTTGTCATATGAATGTTAGATTTTGGTAGAGATATTGAATCTTCATAATATTCAAAACTGGCAGAATTTGAGCTATCTATGTTACTAGTGGTAACCAAAATATGCAGCAAACAGTAATTTGTTGTTGTAGACCAAGGCTCTAAAGAAATTTTCTCTGTTGTCAAAGGAATGTATGATTTTAGTAGATATTTTGAATCTTGATAATAGCTCATATTACGAGCCTTGTCGACTATGCAGTCTCTGCTCTCTCCACAGAGTAACATCAATGATCATCAAGTCATAAAAGGTCATTTACAAAACTGTAACAAAATTACTTTTAAGTATTATATGATACAGTGCATTTTTAAAACATTCTCGCTCTATACGAGTCGCTGAGTATAAGAACAACGCTAAAAGACCAATAATCTTTGAAAAAAGTTACATCAACTACTACAAGAGTATTCTCTCAGAGTCATCCTTATGCGTATTCCCTCCCTATTCTTACATAACTTAGCTTCTCTCTCTCTCTCTCATCCTTATCTTCTAATTAATCTCCATTGATCTTGATCCTCCATCTCATTACCGCACAACTGCTCCATGGGATGAGAGAATCTCATGGTTAACCAACCCCTCAAGCTAGCCAAAGAGAACCAGTTCCTCGCTTTTATTCCAACATCAGGTTATGACTCTCAGCTGCTTGTCCACCGTCTTTTCCTTGCTGGCCGCTCTGCTTTGACTTCTGAATCCACATGACCTTCAATTTTTACAGAAGGCAGCCCGTCAGACTCCATTTTCTTTACTCCTGAGGTGTCTTTCTCCGTGGGCATTGGAAGCTTGAACCTTTCGCTGCGCTTCTTGAGTTTCTCAACAGTATCCAAGTGTCGGTCTCCTGGTCCCTTCTCGCTTCCATCTTTGGTCTCTGCAAGGTCACAGCCACTTTTCTCTTCTGTAACAACCTGGTCCTTGCCAATAGAAACATCAACAGGTTCTCTAAGACGTCCATTAGTGCTTTTCTCTTGACGTTTTGAGGAAATGGATGATGACTTGGCAGGGACGGTGTTATCTCTCTCTTTGTGGCTTGTCCAACGCTCCAGTTTCGTACGTCCTCTCTTTGAATCTTGTAGGTCATCACCAGCGTAAGCATTTTCCTTGTGTCTTTTGGTGGCGTTAGGCTGCTGTGGGATCTCACTACTGCAATTTCTTACTTCGTTTGTTCCTTTTGAGCCCTGAAAGGCATGAAAGAAATATCAGTACAGCAGCTCAAAAGTGACCAAACCATGAGATATCTAACTATCTTACGTAAGTTTGGCAACAAAATAATCATTTTTGCAAGGTATATTGCTTTCAAGAAGTTCAGTTTTGCAAAACTTGGATGAGAATAAATAAATAAATAAATTAATAAGTTAATGGAGCATACTATGACTTCGGAACTGCCATTTTGTTCCGCTTGCTTGCTGCTTCTCAACGAGTCTGTGCCCTCTCGCTGTTCTTTAATCTTTCGTCTTGATTCTTTATCTTTTCTGTCTTGCAGTCGCTGTCCATCCAAACTATCAGTAAACTTGTCACTTTTAGCACCTACCCTCTCCTGCCTTGGTTTTTTTTCATCGCTAAAAAGCTCGTCTGTGGGTGCTCTGTGATGGGAAGAACTTTCTTCACCAGGGTATTCCCTTCTCTTTGCCTGTTTAACATGCCTTGTTGTATCTTTGGTGAGTTTCTCTTTGTTAGAAGCTTTGTACTCATCCTTCATCCTTGATGATCTGTCTTCTGAACCTTTGTGGCTCCTTGCACCCACCTGCCTCTCTCTTTCTCGTGCATCCTCATGAGTTATTTTCAGTTTATCAAAACCTTCACGCTCTCTCAACCTCTCATTTCCATCTCTGTGCATATAGAAATCATCTCTCTGCCTGAGAGAACTGCGGTCGTCAAAGTCATCTCTGATTTTATGTTGCAACGTATCATCTTGTTCTCGTGTCAGGCGGCTGATTGGTTCTCTTTTACCATATGAGAATTCATTTTTCTCGGAGCGGCTTCTTCGCAAGTATTCGTCATCCTTCCTTCTCTTGCTAATGTGATCATCCACTTCATAACTATTTCTCATACCACCATCACCTAAATGCTTTCTCGAAGGAACATGGTCATCTTTGCTGCGAATTTCACTCTCTCGCATATGACCCCTCTGCCTAGAGCCTGGATCATCTTCAAGATCCCTTTTTCTAGACCCTTCATCACCCCCTCTTCTACTGTATGGGACATCCTCTTTCCTGCGCCAGACCCCTCCATCAACATCACGCTCTTTTCTTTTATCAAAATCCTCGCCCCTTGCAATTGAGTGAATATAGCTGGAATCAAACTCCATATGAGATTTCAAGTTCTCCCTACCACCTTTGCTCACCGTTTGAGTTCTTTCCATTTCCTTCCCTCTGTCCTGATTCTTTCTACTCTGATGTGATGTATTGTTATCATGCTGTTTCCTATTGCTAGCTGGTCGAGCATTATGCTTATCTTGAATAACTTCCTCTTCTGCACCATCCTTCAATTGCTGATAATCTCTGTGACTTCCAGATCTTGCTTTGCTGCTTTCACTACTTCTCTCTGTCTTTGATTCTCCTCCATCATCATCTTGAACTGTTGACTGAGGGACTGCAGAACTCCTTTTATGATCCTCTTCCATCTCAGCATCTTTGCGCGATTCACCTCCCACATCCTCATGATCAACGCTTGATGATCTTGTGCCTCTCTCTTCAACAGGAGATGATGAACGAAAACTCTGGCCACTATCCGCGCTTCTAGAAATCTCATCATCTTGCTTTTTGAGAAGCCTTTTACTTGGCTCATCTTGGGCAGGACTACCTTCAGCAGATTCCGTGCCTGATCTCCTGTTCTTAACATAAGCAGTCTCAACAGAGACATTTTCTCCAGGAAGGCTGATATCAGCTTGTTCTTCATCATTTTTACCTGAGGGTTCATCCTCCTGTGAATCCTGACATACAATCTGGCAACAAATTTGATGTCAGTTACTAGCAGTCAGTATACATCATGCAAAGATTCCTACCAAGCAAAACAAAAATCAAAAAAGATTTCAGACATGATCAACCTCAATGATAGCATGTAGATCACACGTTCGAGGAACACGAGATTCAAAGGATGGCTGACGTTCACCAGAACCTGTTTCCACAGGTATTGGTCTTCCAGGGGGCTGGGAGAAAGAAAAAAAATCAACCCATACGCTCAAGCAGGAAAAATGTATAGCCACAATGTTCCACTTGTGATATATATTATATTGACAAAACGACTTTAAATATAGTAAAGGCAGGAGGTGACATACTAGTGACGGTCGAGCATGAGATAGTACTTTTTCTGAACCACTTTGAGCAATGTCTGGCTTCATTAAATTTGAAGAATCAACAGGAACACCCTGCGCACCTGTTGCTGCAGCTAACTCTGGGGGCAGATCTGGATCATAACCCTATCATTGAACAAGAGGATGATTAGATATGCATTGTCACCCTTTTGTATGTTGACAAAGTATTGTCCCCCTGCAAAGAACAACTCTTAAATGCCACGATCAAGCCAACATCCACTTTACCTGATCAGTTCTACCGCTTTCATAAACACGTATTCTGCTTTGCATCGTAGTCTCTATACGGTGTTGGTCCTGTATGAAATTGAAAGATGTTATTCTTAGAATTCTTCCTTCTCCAATATATGGAAATGAACAACAGTCAATAATTACCAGCTGTTTGCAAAAGTCTTTCCAGCTTTCCTCATTTAATCCGAAGTTGAAGTAGTCACTGATATCAACTCCTGGATATCTCCAGGGCTTTTCTTCAAAACTCTCTATGTCGACTTCAAATATAGTCCTAAAAACGCAGGAGTAGATATTAAACAAAAGAGACACAGATCTGTACTAATCAAAACTTGGTACTTACAATCAGACGTCAGACAACAAATAAGTAAAAAATGATGAGAATATTTCAAACACAAACCATAGCTACTATAATGTCCAAACAGATGAAAAATTACTTGTGAGAGGGAAGAGTAAAGTCTAGTCCCCGCCCTGCTGTATTACTACCCCAAGGTTGGTGGAAGCCTTTCTGTGCAGCAGAAGCATTCCTCATTCCCAGTGGACGCCAATCTCCTCTACCACGACCAGCCATAGGACCAAGGTTGACGGGTGGATGAACTTGACCTGAGGACGTCCCAGCAGTAGATGTAGCACCTCCAGGCATGGGAGTGGCCCCTGGTCTTACATACTGCAAGAGAAAGATGTGTATATGTCAAGTTGATCAACACCACCCTTATTTTGTCTCAGCGTCACTCATGGTAACTTTGGTATGGATAATCCAAAAGAAAATATGAAATCTTTGACGAGATGTTGGTTTCACAAAGTTAGTTAGGGTCCCAAGAGATTGCTATTCTTGTTAAAGTCCTCTTTAGTCTTCTTCAACTGTAAACTGTAAGGAAGTACAGAAACTCCTGAACAGTGTAATTGATGGTGGCAAAGGATTGCAACAAACCAAGAGAGGAAAGTGATTAGGTTATTTCTCCCTTTCACATTCTTAATATTATGACCAAACAACCAGCATTTGGTAAATAAAGAGATGGTGTGTCAAAATCTAGAAGTAGACTCCAATTTTTCTGATCAACACACTCTGCATTTGCATTCAGGTTTAGGTACAAAGTACAAAAGGAGATATGCACATTATCAAAACTAAAACGGGGCTGCGACAAGAAACCCCGGCCACTAACCAGTGACAACAGAGTTGCATTGACACTGACCTTAAACTGAGAATGAAACGGATGATACCCATGACTGCTATACCCAGTTTTGGGTGGGCCAGCAGCACCTCCTGGTCCACTCCCTTTCCCAGCCTCTCCTCCCTCTTTGCCATCTCCATCAACTGCTTGCAGACCATCTTCTCCCCACAGTGGCTCCTCCATAGGTTGATTTGGGTCGGCGTTGGCAACTATAACAAGTTCATCTTCATCATCCTCTTCACCGTCATCTTCGTTGTCTCCCATCCTTGATCTTCTGTCCGCACCGATCATGACGTTGCGGCTACTTTCGTTCAACACTATCTGCAAATCGTCTTCACTGTCGCTATCCCAATCGTCTCCTTCTCCATGTCCTCCGTAGCCTCCATCGCCAACCTGCTCAATTCTTGCCGTCTCTTGCGGAACACTTCGATCTACAGAAAAACCAGGTAGCGTTCCAGCTTCAGATGCGGCTACGAAAAGACCAGGAATCTCAGGTGTAGGATCGGCATCGGGTTCTTCGATATCAAAGTTCATGTCCTTGTCGTCACAGCCACCATCGCCAATTGATTGGCGAGTCGCGCCTTGAGCAAGAGTGGCCGATAATCTGGAGGCCTCGTTATCCGAAACCCTAGAGATGGAAGCTGAAGTAGCTTCTCCCCCATCTTGATCTTGGGATCGGAGGTTGAGGTCAACAGAACGGTGAACAGGCGGAGGCGGAAGAACAGCGGGAGTTTGAAAGGGCTGGAGAACGTCGGAATATAAATCTCCGAATTCATCGTCTTCGTCCATTGGAGTGAGATATTGAAGGAAAAACGGCCGATTCGAATGAAGCACGAGAAAGGAGCTAAAGGGCTTTTTTTTTCTTTTATCATCGCTAGGGCTTGATTTATATTATTATTCATTTTCATCCCAAACAAAAACAAATAAAGATTATTAAATTTTAAAAGTGTTAATTTATCAAGCCAAACACAAAACCAGCTTCCCAAAGTTCCCCAGTAAACTAAAAAGGATTCTGTGTTTAGGGTTCTTCAAGGGAAGATGATCGGAGTCGGGAAAATGAAGCAGTACTCCAACGTCCTTGACAAGCCTCTCAGCAAAGGCAAACAAGAGGTATTTCTCGCTTCGATTCCCTTTTTCTCTTCCATTTTCGAACCTTTGCTCAGAAGATCTAGTCTTACAAAATTTGACACTGATCTGCATCCGGATCTAATATTTGTGTGGAGTATTTATTCGAATCTATTGGCTTTCGATCTTCTTCTTTGATCTCTCTATTGTGATCACTGGATTCCGAGCATCTGCTGAGAGATTAGTCCTTTTGAAATTGTACGTGAGTTGCAGGTGAGCTTGACCGCATTTTCCTTCTTATTCTCGGAGCTCGTTCAGTACAACCAAACTCAGGTTGACAATATTGCTGAACTTGAAAGAAGGTGAGCTGATTTCATAATCTTAATTGTTCACATTTCATCCCCACCAATGTGTTTTCTTCCTGATGATGATGGCTCTCAGACTAGAGGATGCTGGGTATGCAGTTGGAGCACGAGTTCTTGAGCTTCTTTGCAACCGAGAGAAGGTACTTTGTATTTTAGCAAAAAGTCTATTACTTGTATGTGTTGCTTGGAAGACTGAAAAGACAACTTTTGCTTTCTTCTAAGTGTTGCTCATGGAAGAATAACCCACAGTTCAGTCAGGAGTCTCTTTCTTATATGGATATATATTGTTTCATTGTTTCAGGGCAACCGAAGAGAGACACGGTTACTGGGAATTCTATCTTTCGTCCACAGTACCGTGTGGAAGGTGTTGTTTGGAAAGGTTAGGGGTTGATTCACATCAAATTAGTAGTTAAGTCTTTCTATGGACATGCTTGTTTAAGGATCCTAACTCGCCCTTTATACATGCAATAGGTCGCTGATTCACTTGAAAAAGGAACAGAACATGAAGATGAGTATATGATCAGTGAAAAGGAGCTTCTAGTGAACAGGTTTAAATTGCTCCAGTTCTTCTCATAATCACTTGAGATGACGCAATTGTTTTAGGTAAAGGAAATTTATAACAGGTGTAAACTGTAGGTTCATATCGATTCCAAAAGACATGGGAACATTCAACTGCGGGGCATTTGTTGCCGGAATAGTAAAGGTGAGTGCTCCCTTGGCAGTTGGCATATTCATGAATAGGGTTTAGATATATTTGGTTGAAGAAAGTAGAATAAGGCAACCACCATTCCCTTTATGCAGGGAGTTCTTGATAACGCAGGGTTTCCTGCTGTGGTAACAGCTCATTTTGTACCCATTGAAGGACAACAACGTCCTCGGACTACCATTTTGATCAAGTTTGCTGATGAGGTTAATGCCTACATCCCTTCCTCCGCAGGTGTTGAAAACTTTGGTAAAAACTTAATCTTGACACCTATTTTACCTTCTTCCACAGGTGTTGAAAAGAGAGGCGCGACTAAGCCAATGAGAGCACTTTTTGTCACGAGTTGCTATGATCTGGGAACTATTGATATTATCTGAACTGCTTGTGCAATTCTGCTATCTGCTTTTGGATGATTTTTATAACCATTTGAATCGAGGTGCAAAGCCCCTGTTTGCGCATTGATGGAAACTAAATGCATATACCCTCTTGTTTACAGTTGCAGCAGATCAATGAGAGACTCAGAGAGATCCTTTGTTTTAAGTAAAGAGTGAGGTTTTTATATAACTCTATATGGTAATTCGTGGGTCAAAGAAGACAACATGTTATGTTATATAAATCATGGCCTTTACACTACATTTTGCGATATTGTTATCTTCTAAGTGTTGCTACAAACTAGAATTCTGGCAGCTTCTACTGATTTTCTGTCCGTCATTTAGTCTAAAGAGATCAATCAAATGTTTTGTTGAATGTAGCAAGTGTAATTCCCTAAACCTCGACGTCGAGTTGTAAAACTTCTCGAAACTTCTCGGTGTCTGCTATAGAAAGCTTAGTGGCATGAAGAGCAATTTGGATAGGAATATAGCAGGAAGGGTTAATTCCCCTATGATAGCTTATACAAGGGAAACCTGGATTGTCTTTTACTTCTTCGACTAGCTATAACAGCCCGAATTGGTCACAGAAAAGAGAAGTAGCTCGCCTAAGTGACGTTGATCTACTTTATTCAACATCACTGGGCTTTGAAATGCTAATGAAGAAGCTAAGAGACTTTTGTAAATAAAACAACCATCCGTAAAACAAAAAGGTTCAAAATTGTTTGATTGATCACGATAGTAGTACTAAAAGAAAAATCATTCGACAGATTGATTCCAAAGAGACGTCCGATCTAGTCCAAGATACAAGAAAAGTTAGCTGTAAGCCTGTAATAAAAGTGACGACATTACAAAAACAAATAGACATACCACATCACAAAGCAAACCAGGTAAATACATAGGTCTGACAAATCAGTTCCTGCCAAGCGGGAGTGACCTGCAAGAGTATGTCTCTCTGAAATCAGATTTCTTCTTAGAGGAAGTAAAGAGAGAAGCATAGACTTCCTTGGTAGCATTAACAGGCACTTTATCCACTGCCTTAAACTTCTTCACAGTAACGCCATTGACATTACTACTATCATCCTCCATCTGTCTCTTTGCCACCTTTGCTCCTGTATCAGCCACCACGGTTACGCCATTCTTGCTCTTCTTTGAGGCTCCTTTCTTCTCTCTCAGCTTTGCTTTTTCCTCCTCCATCTTCTCCCTCAACAAGCTCACCTCCTCCTCTGTACCGTTTATCACAATCTTATCAGCATCTTTAACATCCGCGTGACACACCAAACACGTTGAAGACTTCACTTCCTTCAACGCCTTTGCGCTCATTACGTGCCCACATCCCCTCAAAGCGAAAAACTTGTACTTTCCATTGAATTCAAGCCCTGAGACGGGACACTGAAACTGGGCATTAGTTGTATCTTGAGGTGACCCATCGGAACCAGCGACCGGCGTGAGCTTGATATTCACCATATCTTTCAGACCCTTAATATAAGAGAATTGCTTGGGCAACCTCTTAGATAACATAGCGTGAACCAAAGCTTCTTTGTTGAACAAATTCCCCAGAAGATCAATCACACAAGGCTCGACCAAAGGTTCGTTTGACAAAGCGCAATTTAACCATTTGGAGAGCCTTTGCTCATTAGGATCAACCTTGTCAGGTTTCTTTTCTGCGTACATGTTTAGGTAGCAATCGCGAGACTCAGCTCCCGTCGCACCACCATCTCCTCCACCTCCACGAAGGCGAGGATACAGAGTAAGCATGGAGACGGAAGAGAGCTCAGATACTTGGATCCTTGTAGAGCTATTTAGAGGCTTCCCATCTAGAACGACACAGAAATCCGATAACGATTGACGCTGCGACGATTCGACTAGAGACGCAAAACCGGAAAGAGTTAATACAGATTGCGTAGGATCCAATTGCAGAGCATATGATTTTTGGCAGTAAGGAGATTTCACGAAGATCTGGTGTCGGTTTGGCATGGTGGCGGAGCAATAGAAAAAGCCTTAGGTATCCGATCAATTTCGGACGGTGGTTAGATATTTGGGGGTCGAGGAGAAAGAAATGTGTGTGTTTATATATAGCTGACCGACTTATCAATTAGATGGGCCACATTTATATTGGGCTTTTTGCTTGAAGAATTATAAAACTTTTCGTATCGACTTGATTTTCGTTGTTTTCTCTCTTGAAGTGAACGAGCTGAGTTGTAACTTTTTTTTTTTTTTTCGGGGTTAAAATGTTAAAACTCTATATCATTTTAATTTGGAATAATTTGATCGTGCAGCCTGGCACCTCGCAAACATAAATTGAATCAGCTCCTCAGTCCTCTGCGGAGAAAACCTCACAACAACATCACCAATGGCATGGTATTTTCGAAACCACGTAGATCTTTTCATACTCCATAAAAATAATATATGATCTTTTCCATATCTTTAATATATGGTGACATCTCCACAACAATTGACAGGAGTTCGGATGAACGAATAACATGTTCCACTTCATTACTTCAACAAAATTACCAGCAGAATACAATTGTTTTTCTTCAATAAAACGATGGCTAAATATATATATTAAAGATGCAATGTTGGAGTTTAGGGCGCATTTGTCTTCCACCAAACTAGAGACGAATTAAGTTGGCGTTTGGGTCCGCGAACATAACTATGTTTTTTTTCTGCATCACATATTAACTATGTCGATGATGTTGATGATGTAGTGGTTGATGTTATCGATAACGTGATGATTGTTTTCCTTACTGTTGGACATGCCACAGAGTGGACAAATCTCATATCTCCACATTTGTTAATTTTAAAGTTGTTATCTACAAAATTTGTCTACAAAATTGTGCTACTTCAACTGGTTTCTTACCAAGAACTCTAGCTACATGAACCATGCCCAAACAATGATTATGTATTAGATATATCACAAGATCCCATCAATTTTGGCAAACTCATTTTTTTCTCACATTGTTGGATTGATCAAGGATCCCACCTTCAACTTCTTTTTGTCATTTCCATCTCTCATCTATCAACTTCTAGAAATGCAGCATCATATGGTTCTTCCCTCTGTTGAGCGGTTGTAGAAGGTTAATCTTAGTGTGTTGGTTACATGGTTCTGGCGATGTGGGACGTTTACATCAAACCATTCAACAGGTCATTCGCTTCTTTAGATGGCTCTTGACGCACGTAAGTTCTTTACTCCATTTTTTCTTTTTTTGTTGATATTTGACTAAGTTATTATACCAAGCAAGGGGAGAATCAAAGGAGGATGTCCGAGGGGGAGCATGAACATAAGGGGGAACACCTAATATTTATTTATTTTTTTGGTTTGTGGACTATCTCTGATGTGGTCCTAGGTGTGAGGATCAAGTCCCTGAATGCTTCTCCAATG
>OVAV01000085.1:0-14804 GCA_900406375.1 Iberis amara | reverse complement strand
TTTTTCACTTTGATTATATTAACTTTAAGAAACTGATACAACTTAGGGAAAAAAGCCCGAGACTAATAAGGGAAACGAAGTCGGCAGGAAACAAACTTCCGGAGCTAAAATGATAGCATACAACATACAACAAGAGCATAAGAGATAAACACAAAACCAAAAATAAAGTAAAAGATGGAAACTACATAAACACTCAAAGAAAAAGCCTTCACTCCAAGACGACGACATATTTTGAGCAGTAAAGGATTTTTTTAAAGATCATCCCTGCGATTCCTCCTATAGTGAATGGATCTACCTCTCATAATAAATCAGAGACAAATGAACCGATCGAAGAACCAAGGAGCCATACAGAACTCCCAAAAGATCGGAAAACGGCAGAGACGATCTCTAACAAAGAGACGACTTGAAACCGCCAGAGAGATGCCTCATTGAAGACGGACCACGACCAAACACATGATGTAGAAATAAGGAGCGAACCACCCCGAAACGGGCAACTAAACGCCAAAGATAGCGACTAGAAGTCAAAACTGATGAGGTACCAAAGAAATCCACCAACCAAACAAAGCTAAGAAATCAACTAAGAGAGCAACCAAGAAACCAAACTAAGTTAAACCCGATTCTGGATCTTAACAAAGAAACTAAACCAGAAAAGAAAACGCGAAAACAACCTAGGCATAAGGACATGAACGAACCATCTAACCCAACCAAAAACACCCGAAGCCACAAAGACTGACCACCACTAACCCATACCCGAAAATGGAGACCTCACCTTGCCGGAAGAACAACCACCAGAGGGAAACCTGCGAGACGAGCCGGAGCTGGAGATGGTCGCGACAGGCAGTGCCAGAGACAAGGAAAAAGTCAGACACGACGGACAAGGAAACAGAAAGACGCCAGATAGATGCCACCGGGGAGAAAAACCGTTTGAAGGAGACACACCCCTCACCATCGGCTAAATAAGCCCGACAACCGTAACCACCGACACCAGCGACACCACCACCAAACCTGTAACTTGCCACCGATAAGCGTGACCACCTGTCCACCCTATGACCGTGAAACCGAGACAGAAGAAAGCAAGAAAAGAAAGAAAGCTAAAACAAGCGAGAAGGACCGGCGACCAACACTGAAAGAATCGTCGGCGCCAGTCAGAAATCAAAAACCCTATATCTACTTTTTCTGAGAAACGAGCTTGAGAGAGATTTTTTCCTTTTTAAAACTTTTTTAGCTAATACGTATATTTTGTTAAGTGTTTTTTCTTTTGAGTATTTGGTTGAATTTTTTTTATTGTGAACACAAGATTTTTGTATATTATTTTTTCGAATTTCCCATCTACTACATCAACGAATTTAGGCCAAGTGGAGGCTAATACGGTGTGACGACAGAAGCGTGCACCTTCAACTCAGACCATCCTCTCTTCACGCGACAATTAGCAACCACACTATACAAGAATCTTGTTAGGGAAGGTGAACATATTGTTGGTGAATAGTCATTGTAGATATAAATTGTGAAATACTATGCAACTTTTGTTTTATATGACTAAATAATATTCTCAAATCCAAGTAGTTAAAATTGAAACTGATATAAACAAAGATCAATGTAAATACATAATGGATCCTAAAGTCTTGTATCCAAATAACCAGAACTAAACTGATACCAAACCAAAAATCGAATGGGTATCCAAAATACTCGAAATACATTTATAGAACTTGTTATACTCATACTTGAAATAATCCTACCCATATAAATAATTCATGTGTCATTGTCCATATACTTTTAATTAACTTGATATCATACTAAAACCATGTAACCACAATACACACTATATCACATTCCTTAATAAATCTATAAGACCGAATATTCATGTTATTAAATAATAGAAAACTGTCCACACCTTGTATACTTAATGAACATTCGTCCTTATACAACATTAACCACGTAAAACATTTATTTGATTGTTGTCCATATAATATTAGTTATATGAATATTATACTAAAATAGTTAACTATCATATTATTTACTTCAAATTCTCTAATAAATTCAATCATTAACCACATAAAAGTATTCATGTCTTGTTTATCTAATGAACATAAGTTATTAAACAACAATTTACATGTTTTTAAAATTTTGAAATATATGAGTGAAAAAAATATAAGACATTTTTTTATTAAATATTATAATATTATTTTTAAAACTAAAAAGTGCCAGTTAAACTATATTGAATGTTATATTTAAATTTTAGATAGTCAAACTACTTTAGTCTAATGGTATTGTTTTAATAGATGGTTCTTTCTTTTTTTTTAATCTGAAAAAGGGGAAATTCCCCCTATATTTTATTAAAAAGAAGTAACAAATCAAAGAATCAAATAATCACGTCTCTAGGGCAAAAATCGGCTTCTAAATCACCTAAATAAGCTACTCTCACATTTTGAGGAGGATCTTCCCATGGATAAAAACCAAAATCTAAAGAAAAAGTGTGATTAGCTAAAGCATCAACTACTTTGTTCGCATCTCTATAAATATGGACAAACCTAACAATCCAATCTCTTGTTAAAAAGCCATGACACAAGTGCACCAGGAAAAACAATGGGTGAGATGAACTAATACCCCTAGTTAGAAACTCAATTACTAATTTTGAATCTACCTCCACAATAACTCGGCGATAACCTATGTTCCAGGAAATCCACATACCATAGTAAATCCCCCAAAGCTCAGCCAAAGGCGCCGAGCAAATGCCTATGTGTAGAGAAAAGCCACCACACCATATTCCATCAGAGTTATGGATGACACCTCCCGCTGCAGCAAGTTGTTGATGACCCCAAGAGGCACCATCTGTATTGATCTTCACCCATCTATGTTCTGGTCTAAACCAGCCAACCATAACCCATCTTTTCACTCTCGCCGGAACAATTTTCATAACCGCTTTATGTCTCTTAATATGCTCAGCTGCCAAGTTCTTCAAAAAACCGATTCTATTTGTGCATTTTCCAACTTCTCCAAACACATAGCCACATTTCCATTCCCATGCCCACCAAATGCTAATAGCAAATAATGTCCCCCAAGCATCATTATTGAGATTTTCGAACAACTATTCTAGAAGTGATGCTCGGAAAAATCGTGCCTTTTGTCGTACCGGAATAATCTGATTCTAGATTCCAACCATAGAAGGGCAATCCCTTAGAAGATGTAAAAGTGATTCTTCAGCTCCCTTGCACAAATCACATATGCTATTTGAACCAATCTTCTGTCTCACTCTTTCACTATTAGTCATGACTACTTGGTTCACTACTTGCCACAAAAATATTTTTACTCTTTCCTGTATAGTCACACTTCACACTCGCGCATAAAGCGTTGATACCCGCACTCTAGGCTCTATATTTCTCTTCAACATCTTGTCAGCCGATGAAACTGAAAAGGAACCATCACAACAGCATGTCCAAGACCAAGAATCCGATGAACCCATGAAATCATCAACTACAACCGAACTCAGTCTCTTCATGATAGAATCTGGTAAATAAGGACTCAGCTCATTCTTTTTCCAACCAGAGCTAGATTCCCAGTAAAAACGAACTTTCAAGATTAGCATTTCAACCGGTATATCTCTGCCCACTGACTCCATTACCGGTTCCTCTAGTAACCATCTATCACTCCAGAAATTGATTGACCTGCCATCACCTAACACCCAACTCTGTCCAAGACTAATAACATCTCGAATACCAATTAAAATGCTTCGAAAAATTACTGAAACATGTCCCCGAAATCTCATTTCAATGTTCCTTTGACAACCCACTATCTTTTATTTACTTCTCAATAGCTTAGCCCATAAACTCGTAGTATCTTGCATCATTCGCCAACTTAGCTTGGACACTAAAGCTTTATTCATCTCCGATGTTGTTCTTAGACCCAATCCACCTTCACATTTGGGTCGACATATTCTTTCCCAAGAGACAAGATGCATGCGCTTCTTTTCACTTGTACTTCCCCATACAAATCCTCTAACGATTTTCTCAATACTCTGTAAAGTACTTACTAGTAGCATCACTGAGATCATTGTATGAACTGGTATCGACAAGAGCACAGATTTAGCTAACGTAACTCTTCCAGCCATACTCAAAGTATGGCTCTTCCATCCTGTCAACTTTTCCGTCATTCTGCCTAAAACCTCACCAAATGTATCCTTGTTTATTCTCTTATGCAGCACATGTAAACCTAAATACTTCCCCAGATCACATGTCATTCCGATCCCACTTTCTATGCTAATTCTCTGCGCCAAATCCCTATCCACATTCTTCGAGAAAAAGATTTTTGATTTCTCAAAACTAACTTTCTGACCAGATGCTTCACAAAAATCCACTAAGAATGATCGTATTACTCGAATCTGTTCAATAGAAGCTTCAGCAAAGAGGATAAGGTAATCTGCAAAGCAAATATGTGATAAAAGCGGACCTCCTTGAGAAAGTCGTATCGGTTTCCATCTGCCTTGTTCAACCTTTGCTTCAATCAAAGGACATAAGCGTTCCATACACAAAAATAAATAAATAAGGAGATAAGGGATCTCTCTGTCTCAAACCTCTTGTAGGTTTAAACTCCTCNCTCCTTTGTCTTCTCCCCATTCCAAAGAACACACATATTTGGGTTTGAGACACAATTCAATATCCAAGTCCTCCACTTTTCTAAAAAACCCGCAGCCACCAAGGTATTCTCAAGAAAATCCCACCTGATTCGGTCATAAGCCTTTTCCAAATACAGCTTTAAAAGCATCCACCCTTTCTTGCCTTTCTTCCGATGCATCGAATGAACCGCCTCTTTAACAATCACAATGTTATCAATACTCAATCTGCCTGGAATAAAGCTCGATTGTGCTGGTCCAATAATATTCGCAATCAATTCCTTCAACCGTATAACCATCATCTTGGTAATACATTTAAACACCACATCACATAAGCTGATTGGTCTGAATTGAGTTAATTTTTCAGACTTCAAAACCTTACCTATCAACATAATCAAGGCATCGTTTGTGCCTGGTGGAAGTATCCTTGTTCTGAAAAAGTTTAGGAAAAACTTCGACACTGATTCCCTACAATATCCCAGTTTTCGTGATAAAAAACAGCCTGAAACCCATCCGGTCCCGGGGCTTTGTACCCTCCCATACTCCGCATAGCATTTTCCACATCTATGTTTGAGAATTCCTTCTCCAAATTCTCTTTTTACATACATGATAAAAGCGGAAAACCACACTAGGATAGTCTCAATACTTCATGTGACACATCATCAAAAGAATAAAGACATTTATAGTAATTCACAATCAAAAGCTCCCATTTTTGTGGCTCATAAATCCATCGACCATCATCCCCTTTTAAAGTTTCAATTCGATTCCTTTTTCTTCTAATAACCGTGGAAGTATGAAAAAGACGTGTCTCTATCTCCCAACCCAATCCATTTTTCTGTAGATTTTTTATACCATATCACCTCTTCCTTCTCTAGTATCTTATCAAACTCATGATACAAATTTTTCTCTTCTTCCAAGAGTTCATCTGTACTTGAATCTTCAATTAAAGATTGCACCTCTTTTAGTTTTGAAACTAACTGCTCCTTTAGAATGAAAACATTATCAAATACCTCCCGGTTCCATTTCCGTAATTTAATAATCAACCGCATTAGAGCCTCTTGTGTCGGCATATTTGAAATCTATTCTGTATTCAAAAACTCCTTGAAGCTTTCATGACGCAGCCACATAGCTTCAAAGCGAAAAGGACGACGCAAAGGTCTAACCTGTTGGTGTCGGCATATTTGAAATCTATTCTGTATTCAAAAACTCCTTGTAGCTTTCATGACGCAGCCACATAGCTTCAAAGCGAAAAGGACGACACAAAGGTCTAACCTGTTGGTGTCGGCATATTTGAAATATATTATGTATTCAAAAACTCCTTGTAGCTTTCATGACGCAACCACATAGCTTCAAAGCGAAAAGGACGACGCCAAGGTCTAACTTGTTGGTGTCGGCATATTTGAAATCTATTATGTATTCAAAAACTCCTTGAAGCTTTCATGACGCAGCCACATAGCTTCAAAGCGAAAAGGACGACACAAAGTTCTAACCTGTTGGTGTCGGCATATTTGAAATCTATTCTGTATTCAAAAACTCCTTGAAGCTTTCATGACGCAGCCACATAGCTTCAAAGCGAAAAGGACGACACAAAGGTCTAACCTGTTGGTGTCGGCATATTTGAAATATATTATGTATTCAAAAACTCCTTGTAGCTTTCATGACGCAACCACATAGCTTCAAAGCGAAAAGGACGACGCCAAGGTCTAACTTGTTGGTGTCGGCATATTTGAAATCTATTATGTATTCAAAAACTCCTTGAAGCTTTCATGACGCAGCCACATAGCTTCAAAGCGAAAAGGACGACGCAAAGGTCTAACCTGTTAGGCCGGACACATATGAACCCATAGGGGAGCATGATCAGAGGCTAAAAAGGGAAGATGGGTTACCGAAGCCTGCGCCCATTTTAAACTACCCTCTGACAGCATAAAGCTTGATCCAGTCGCTTTGCTATAAAATTCCTTTCAGACATACCACGCTTCCAAGTAAAATTACAGCCTTGGAATCCCAAGTCCACCAATGCCAATTCATTAATCCATTTACTAAACTCTACTGAATCAGTACTCAACCTCCCATTATCACCCAAACGTTCACTAATACTAACAATTATATTAAAATCACCACATACCAGAACCGGTTGCTCCAACCCCGACACAACCGTCCTCAACTCCGTCCAAAGGCCACTTCTTCTTGATACTGATGGTGCTGCATAAACGACCACCAAATGTAACACTTCAGCATCTCTAGTCACCCGTGCATGAATAAATTGATGTGTAGACTCTAAAACTTCCACCAGTCCCACACTTGATTTCCACAATAACCATAAGTATCCACTCTGCCCTATGGAATCTACACGAAATGAATTCTCCAGTCCCAAGTTCCGAAAAATACGTTGTGCCCCATCACCGCCTGCATGTGTCTCAAATACCGCCAACACATCAGTAGCGTATTTTTTCAGTAAGTATCTAATTGATCTTTTAAAGGTAGGTTTATTAGCCCCCCGACAATTCCATAGAATGCAATTCAACATTATAAAATCAAAAGAATAAGAAACCACCGGGGCGTGACATTAAGCCAAACCACTCATGTTAGCATCTGCCAACTTTTCAGATGACTTGCTCTCTGCACCATCTCTTGCCGCAACCAGTTCAATCCCTTCAACATTCTCCTGTAAATTACTCTTGTCAGAGAGTGGATACGAGAACCTTCCAGCTTCCCTGGATCCACTATAGGATCCCCATTTTGTTTATGGTTCTCATTTTCCATGCACGGTCTCTTTCCTACTTGTACCAAACCTTGCTCTCCTTTAGTGGGACCAAAAATTAGGCCTCGAGCTGGCCTCATTGTCTTCTTAAATTTTTGCTATGATTTTGTATCCACTATTTCTGCCTTACCAAATGAAAAATTTGTTTCAACCACTTTATTTTTCTCACCCTTCTTCATTAGTTCCTGTGAATCCTTAGGATTCGCCGTTTCTGTTACTTTAGTTACAACTACAGGGCCTTTCGTGTTACCATTCCCAAGCTTATCACCCTTAATCAGTTGAGTATCCACTTCTATTCATGTGTTAGACTCTGCAACTAGATCTCCAAAACGATTTGAAGTCTAAACCTGTGACACAACTTATAAATTTTTTCTTGAACTTGGACCAGCCTCAGAATTCATTATCTGCTTCTCCTTTCACTTACTCATATTTCCTACTGGCCAAAACCCATCTTGAGCCATGTGAGTTTCCATTCTCGTCTCCTGGCTCCCATGAGTCTCTGCTCTAGTCTCTAAACTCGTAATTGAAGTCGCTGCTGACTTTTCCACAGGTTGTTTAGCACAAGTTTGTGCCATATGCCCATAAAAACCACACAAGGAACATATGTTGTTGAGCCCTTCATAAGACACGAAGAATCTCTCCCCATTAACCAAAACAGTTCCTTTTAGAGGTTTTCTCAGGTTCACTTCTACACACACACGAGCAAAGCGTGCCCTTTCAAACCGTATTGTAGTCGGATCCACCTTCACTGGTTTCCCCAAGCCTCCAGCAATTTTCATCAGAATTTTCTTATGATAGAAATTAACCGGTAGATTCGCCAATCTAACCCACACTTGTGTCGTAATAATATGATGTACCAACGGATCAAAAACTGCAGTCCAGGCTTTCATCATAAGATAGTTCCCAAAACTTTTCCAAGGACCCCCAGTAAAAGCAGCTAGAAAATTGTCCTCCTCAAATCTTACCAAAAAGAAACCTCTTGGTAAATCCATAAGCCACATCCCTCTCGCCGGTTTCCATAGCTCTCGCAATCTCCTGTTCAATGTCGGTAAGGATACGTTCCGACCAAAGATTTTCACACAGAGACAGTTTTTCCAGAGCCCATTCATCGCCTCCAAAACCTCATGACCAATCATAATCACAAGTTCCCCTTCCTCTCTATTTGGGAACTCCAAGGTCTCTCTTTGGTTCACGAATTTTTCACCTACAATTTATTCTGGAACTAGTAATCCTCCTTCCGCACTTCCTCTTACCTTCTCCACCCAAGAAGAAGCTGGAGCTTGCGGAGGGTCCGATGGTCGTCCAATATCAGCCATATGCGCATCTTCATCCCCAATTTCAGCTCGTTGCGTAATCTCCGATGGAATCCTAATCGCCTCTTTACTCATCGTATTTTTTTAACTTAAGAATTTAAAGAGAAAAATTTTAATAGGTGGTTCTTGCTACTTGAATNTGCGTAATCTCCGATGGAATCCTAATCGCCTCTTTACTCATCATATTTTTTTTAACTTAAGAATTTAAAGAGAAAAATTTTAATAGGTGGTTCTTGCTACTTGAATTCAATCTCCTAAATAAAAAAGTTAATTTGTAATGTTTAAAAAGAGGTTAGATATTTAAAATATGTTTTCGATTTTCTCATAATATACATTTTGGCCAAGTGGAGGCTAATATGTATCTTTTGTTGGGGGTTTTTTTCTTGTCAACTGTATTTTTTTATTTTCTTTTATTGTGAACACCAGATTTCTTGCATTTTGTGTTATCAAATTTCCCATCTACTGCATTTGCGAGTTTGGGCCAAGTGGAGGCTAATCCGGTATGACGACAGAAGCGTGCACCTGCAACTCAGACCACTCTCTCTTCACGCGGCAATTAGCAACCGCAGTATACGAGAATCCTGTCGGTCCAATTTTTTATGAGCCCTTCTAATTACACGTGGCCTACATACAGTCGGTGGCATTTTCCCATTTTTTCTCCTCTTTGCCACAATTAAATTTACTATTGAATATTACCCAAATTAATGAGACACATTTTTGTAATCTAGATTACGTAGGTTTAAGATTAATATGGTAATAATTTGATTTTTAAAGTATAAACTCCACATAATTCCCAATTATTGACGATTAAAAGTCGTTATCTTCTTGAGAAACCGCTATTTTTACCCAAACTTTAATTATCTTCTAAAATCAAAATCTAATAGTCTCTCCCTCTCTTCCACTAAACTGGTCACTTGTGCAATCTGCATACTGAAACCCAACCCAGATCTTGTTTGTTACCATTGTTTTTCCAGTTTCTTCTCTAAGTTTCCATGTATTGTCCACACTAAAACTGCATTTGAGTTTAGAAGATGGATTCATCGAATAAGCTTCTGTTCGCAGACCAGATTTTGTCTACAAGAAGAAAAAACATCTTGACCAGATTCGGTCTTGGAATCGCCTCTTCTCTCGTTCTCATCACACTTGTCTCTCTCACGAACTCATCCTTCAATGTCCCCTTCGTGTCTCCTTTACTTCAAGGCCTTAAAAGCTCCAATCTAAACATCCCTTCGAAGCCTAAAGTAGTTGAGGCTCCAGAAGTTAAACAGAGATCTGGAGAAACAGGAGATGCTGGTTCGAAGAATACAAGTTTGTCTGAAGAAGGTAAACTCTCAAGCTTTGATTCCGGACAATTAACTGTAGAAACAGTTAAGAATTCCGATGAGGGTAAAGTTTCAGTCACTAATGACGAAGCAAATGCTACCTTAAGTGGAAGTGGTGGAAATAGCTCGAGCTTGGTATCTGATTTTGGAAGTAGATTTGTTCCTGTTAACTCAAGCGAAGAGAATGGCTCTGTGGCTTCAGATCGAAGCAGAGGTTCGTATGAAGATTGTGATATCTACGATGGAAGTTGGGTAAGAGCTGATGATGAGACAATGACAATACCGTATTATCCATCTGGTTCTTGTCCTTATATAGACAGAGATTTCAACTGTCATTCCAACGGCAGACCTGATTATGCTTATGTTAAATGGAGATGGCAACCAAATGGGTGTGATATTCCCAGGTATATACTAGCTTAGTTCTTGTTGAATTCAGGTATTGTATATGGTGTTGTTTGTTTGACATTTATATATTTTTCTACAAATATATATATATATTGTTGCTGGTTGTAGCTAACTACTTTTTAGCCTATGTCAGAGAATTGGACTTTTAGGTTTTGTCTTGACAATGTGATCTTTGTTGTTGGAATCTAAAAGGTTGAATGGAACTGATTTCTTGGAGAAGCTAAGAGGGAAAAAGCTAGTTTTCGTGGGTGATTCGATAAATCGAAACATGTGGGAATCTCTTGTTTGTATTCTTCGAAATAGCCTCAAAGACAAGAAACGAGTGTATGAGATCTCAGGAAGAAGAGAGTTCAAGAAGAAAGGTTTTTATGCTTTTAGATTCGAGGTGAGATTTTGATATTCTTTGAAATGTTTAACAATGTGTGTGTGTGTGTTTGATTCATCTTTTCCGATCTTCTTGTAGGACTATAATTGCACGGTGGATTTCGTCGGTTCGCCTTTTTTTGTAAGGGAATCAAGTTACAAAAGCGTGAATGGGACGATATCAGAGACTTTAAGATTAGATTTGATGGATAAGACGACATCTATGTATCGAGATGCTGATATATTGATATTCAACACTGGTCATTGGTGGACTCATGACAAAACAAAACTAGGGTATGAGTCTTGAAACATAGAATCTGAACAAGAAGACCTTGTGGTGAATTTTATTTAGTTAACAAATGATCTTTTGCAGAGAAAACTATTACCAAGAAGGTAATGTTGTGTACCCGAGGCTCAAGGTTCTCGAAGCTTATAAACGAGCTCTCATCACTTGGGCGAAATGGGTCGATACGCATATCAATCCCAATCAAACCCATGTCATATTTAGAGGGTATTCCGTTACACATTTCAGGTAACTCCTATTCGAAAAATACTTTCTAGGGGTGGGCACTCGGGTTTTTTAGTTTTCGGTTTAATCGTTTAGTAAATTTTTTACCGAACATAATTTTGGTTGGGTTCGGTTTTTGTTATTATTATTTTTTTCCGAACTAAACCGAAATCTTAAATATATTTCGGTTCGGTTAATTCGGTTTATTGGTTAATTTTAGCAAATTCGGTTTTGGTTTGGTTAATGTAGTATCAAATAAAATTGTTCGGTTTGTTATCGCCGAATCGAACCGAAAACCAAACTTAAATTTATATTCTACTTATCTTTTGCTCTCAATCGAGTAAACCGAACCGAATTAACCAAATACTGTATCGGTTCGGTTTATGCTGTTCAGTTAAAATGGCCACGCCTAATAAACTTTCTATTGACTGCAAAATGTATGTTCTTGACCGACCGTATTGAACTGGTGTTCTTTTACAGGGGAGGGCCATGGAACTCAGGAGGACAATGCCATAACGAAACAGAACCGATCTTCAACACAAAGTACTTAGCAAAGTATCCTTCGAAGATGAAAGCTTTAGAGTATATTCTCCAGGAGACAATGAAAACTCCGGTGATATATATGAACATAAGCCGACTAACAGATTTCAGAAAAGATGGTCATCCGTCGATATATAGAATGGTGTACAGGACGGAAAAGGAGAAAAGAGAGGCCGTGAGCCACCAAGATTGTAGCCATTGGTGCTTGCCTGGTGTACCGGATACATGGAACCAGCTCTTGTATGTCTCACTGTTAAAGGCTGGCCTTGCATCTAAGTGGTAGGCTTAAGTCCTTTGGTTTTTGAAGTGTTTGTAGTTGTAACATACGAATAGTACATCAAACTATTTGTGTAGCTACTCCAAAAATTACATTTTACTGGTTGCTACGGACTATGTATAGGCATTACATAACTCAGGAACTTATGGCATTTGATGCAATTTTCCTCCAATGTTTGGTTAAGTTTGAATTTTCTTAAAACCGTGATTGTTTTAAAAGGATATTAGTGAATTGAGTATTTTTAATTTTATTTTTAAATTAGTAATAGGATATTTATGTTTATTAATTTGAGAAATAAGTTTTTTATTAGTTTTAATGAGTATGAATCATTCATGAATCATTCATATGTTTTCACCATTTTATATATTAAATGTGAAGTAATTTTGCCTACGTGTCGCGACTATAATGAATTTCAGGCTTTAAATTACCATTATGAGTTTAATGAAATCTTATATTTACTATTCATGCCATTCGGTTTAAATTACTATTATACGAATTATTTATAAAAAAACCTGAAATTAATCCGAAAATATTTACATCTAAATCTTTTCATATGATCACATATTCTCTCGGTATATTTTCTTTTGTAGCCTATAAATATACAGTTCTCCTTTCTTCACAAACTCATCCAGCTTTTCTCTCAATTTTTTTAGGTTTTTGTTGTTCTTCGTCCTATTTTCATTTTTTAATGATTGATCTCATTTTACCATAATTTTGGTCAAAATATTCATACATGAAATCAATTTACATTCCGATGCAAAAACTAAATGAAAATATGATCCTGTCAATCGATCGTTAGAGATCTTACATCTAAATATGTTTTTACATTGTAATTCAAATTGTTTAATTTATGATTATTTTGATTTATTATGGAGAAGGTTTCATAGTTTTTACGTTTTTATTTTTATATGTAAACATTTTTTAATCGGTTTTTCTGTTTTTCTTTAAGTTTTTTTTTTTATTTTTGTTTGTCCATGTTATTAATTGGGAAAAACCTGAAAAATACTTAAACTTTCTAATATTTGTCACTTTAATACAAAATTTTTATTGTTGTTGTCATTTTAATACACCAATTTATTGTAATTACTATTTAAATACTTGAATTTTTTGAAATCAAAATTTCACTTAACGGAACCCCAATAGACGTTAACCATAATTACATAACGTTTCTGGTTTCCAAAAATACATGAACTATTAATATTTTCCAGTGTAATACATGAACTAACAAATTTGTATAATTTGATATATGTGTTTTAAAATATATGTNATATGTTCATGTTAATAGAAGTATCAAAACAACATGTAAAACTTGTGACATAATTATTATTATATACATTTATATTATATTGATGCAAAATAGATTAAAATAAATAGAAAAATTCAATAAAACCATTTTTTCTATCACTCGTTTACCATTTTGTCAATCAACATCAAAATTTTAGAATAGAAAAAAATCTTTGTCTAAACACATGTTTCTCATTAGTTTTTGAGTGATCTTATTTGACTGACACAAGAAATATTATTTAATTGTTATAAAGTTTTACGCGAGTACATTGAACATAAAATTTCAAAATCTAATGAGAAAGTGTGTTCAAAGAACAATGGTAATTTTAGAAGAGCAATACTAAAAAATTTATTTTCTTTTTAATTTTAATTTATTTTTCATTAATAGTAGTAATGATTTCACATGTTTTAAAATGTGTTCTAACAATTTTATAACATGAAAATGCAATTTACAATAAAATTATCAAATTATACAAATTCGTTAGTTCATATATTAAACTGGAAAACCTTAATAGTTCATGTATTATTCGGGAAACTAGAAAAGTTTGGTAAATATGGTTAACGTCCGTTAGCTTCCGTTACGTAAAATTGCGATTTTGAAAAGTTTGTGTATTAAAATGGCAACCACAAAAAATTGATGTATTAAAATGGCAACCAAAAAAGTTTGTGTATTAAAGTAACAAATGTTACAAAGTTTGAGTATTTTTTGGGTTTTTTCCCTTATTAATTTATTTTTGTTTCTGATGATAGGTTATTATGACTGGTACAGCTCAATCAGGTATGTATTTGTATAATGTTTTTGTGTTCGTATATTGTGCTTTATCTTCATAAATTTTGTGTTTTAGGTTGATTTTTCAGGTCCATGTACAAAAACAACTCAATCAGGTATGTATTCGTAAATTTTCTTTTGTATTCATATATTGTGTTTTGTTTTTATAAATTTTTAATGTATATAATTTTAGTTTATTATTTGTTTTCGTTTCATAATTTTCATATGCATATCATCATCTTGAATCAACTCATACATGTATATGATATTTTTTTGTTATGTATTTTAAAATCAGATCCATTTTTAATTTGTTTGTGGATAATCCGTGCGTACAATTATTATTCTATGCAAAATTTGTGCAAATTTCAGGTTTTTGTGAATAAAACGTTTCGCATAAAGTAATATTATGTGCATATTTTGGGTTTTCTGAAGAAAATTAATAATTTTTTATTATTTTTTGGTAAGTTATTATTTTTTGTAAATTTTTGTGCAAATGTTTTGCATATGCGATTAGGGTTTTTCACAGTTTTCTGTTTCGTATCAATTTTGTGCATATGCGAATAAAGGTTTTTTCACAGTTTTCTGTTCGTGCATATGCGAATTAGGGTGTTTTCGCACTTTTCTATTTCGTGTAAATTTTGTGCATATGCGAATTA
>OVAV01000084.1:0-26492 GCA_900406375.1 Iberis amara | reverse complement strand
TAATGGTAGGTAAAATGCATCAAAATCACAAGATATCACAGTTGGGAACAAGGTGCGCATCCACCAGATCAAGTATCAGCTTTCCTCTCTACGTCAACAGGGACAGACTGTGATGGAGTATTACGGTCGTTTATCGAAGCTGTGGGAAGAGCTTCAAATTTATCAACAAAATTCTGAATGTACGTGCTCTGCATGACTGGATTTGTCGAAGGAACGAGATGAGGAACGTGTTCATCAGTTCCTAATGGGTTTATATGAGTCACGTTATGGGAACGTATGCGCAAATATCATTGGAGTAGAGATATTGCCGCCTCTTGCTCAAGTGTACTCTCGTGTCGTGCGTGAGGAGCAGCGTTTGTCTTCAGCTCGGGATAAGGACCAGGTTCATGAGGTTGTTGGGTTTGCTACGCAACGCCTAATTCCACTTGAAGCTGCGTCCGTATCTCGTTCCTCTTCACAGAGAGAAAGACCACTTTGATCACATTGCGGGCGTCTTGGTCATGAGAAGGCGACTTGTTGGCAGCTTCATGGGTATCCCGATTGGTCCAATGATAAAGATTCAGCTCGGTTTTCGTCAAGGGGAAGAGGTAACCGTGGTAGAGGAAGACAATCAGATGCTTCTGGTCATGGTCATGGGTCATTTGCCGTGAGTCAAGCTCATGCCACCACCTCTAATTCCTCTACTTTCCCCTCTTTCACCGAAGAGCAATGGAGGGCTCTTTCTCAACTGCTTCAAGAAAAGTCATCTCCGGTCAACGAGAAACTCTCTGGTATGACTAAGTGTGTTGATTTGATTCTCGACACGGGAGCCTCGCATCATATGACGGGGATATTTCTTTACTTACAGAAATCTCTGTCATCTCTCCCTGTCCTATTGGTTTCGCTGATGGGAGAAATACTTTTGGAACTCACTTGGGTGTTCTTAAGATTTCTCCTCGCATCGTCTTGTCGAATGTGTTGTTTGTACCACATTTGAACCGGTCATTCTTTCACTAATCGAACTGGTACGTGTTGAATCTGTGCGATTGCTTATTCAGTTTCGGTTTTAAAAATCGCGCCTCCTCCTCCTTTCATCTCTATTCTTACGAAAAATTACAGAGAGATTTTTACAGAGAAAAATCAGAAACTTAAACTTCCGATCTTCACAGCATTCATCGCCGTTTTCTTACCGGAATTCCGACGATCATCCCTACACGTCTGTAAGTGTCTCAAGATTGTGCGTTTTTCTTACGTTCGTTTTAATCCGATATTTGAGTGTGCATATCGGATTTGATATCGGTTTTATCTTGGGATTCAAACTCGCTTTTAACCGTCACACTACGGGCGATTATTGAATTAAGGAAAGAGATTTTTTTCTCGACTCCAGTATTACGTTTTCTCGTCGTTTACATCATTGTCCGTAATTTGTATCTCATTTCTATATCATTTTCTCTTAATTCGATATTTGCGGTTCTAACAGTAAGTATATTAATCTACACCCTTCTAATTAAAACATTTCATTATTACCAGACTCGAACAAGATTATCCAAAAGAAACAAAATTTAAAAAATAATGGAAAAATGGAAACTTATAATTTTTAAAGAGTAAAGAACTTGGAAGTCAAAGAGTGTGGTGTGGTCCGTGAAAGAACTGGTACAAACACATGGCTGGATTCCATAAAGAGTCAACTCCTCGGACCTTGCAAACCTGAAACCACCTTCTAATTAATTTGAAGTTTGTGTTTACTCATACGCATGTACAGACACTCAGCCCAATAATATTTTATAAGTTTCCATGAATGTTCATAGTTTAAAATAGATTTTGGCTTTTGACTTTTTATTCTTAACTAATTATTAAGTTCTAGAGGGCAGACCAAAATTAGCTTCTGTTAAAAAGGATAAATCTGAATTCCACTGATTTTGGCTTTTCAATGAAATTGACTAAAAATTTCAAAAAAAAATTATAAATGTTAATTTTCTAAAAAATCAAAAGATTATAAAAATGATTCTCAAAATCAAAAACCAATCTAAAAACACATCCTTGTTTTTCAAAAAAATAATATAATGGTAACCTTAAAACTGCAAAGTTGGCAAAAAAAGGCAACTTTATTCAAATTTTTCGCATCCTAAAATCTATCATATATATATTTGAAGTCTGTTGATTAATATCGAAATCTACTGATTAATATTAAAATTTACTAAAGCATGTCGTCTACATAAATCTGCCAAAGTTTGCTGAATACAAATATACTTCGTTAATATATGAAGTCTATTAAAATCTGTTTTGTTAATATTTGAAATTTTTCTATGTACATCGATCAAGTGAACTCTGCCAATTTTTTTTTTAACACTTATTAGTTTGTGATAATATAGTTTATGTGTTATCATATGAATTCAACCTAATGCATAATTAATGTGATTGACAATAAAAATATATTTTTGTTTAATACTTTAATCCACAATAAAAAAAAAAAATAACAACTTGGTCTTTACATACTTTAGCTTTGTACTTAATATAATTATATATGTAAATAAATACAGTACCATAGTAGCTACGTTCAAAGTGGTATTTATAATCATTTGATCAGTAACAAGAAAAGTTCCATTTTGTCCAAGCTATTACTATTTTCGTCGCTTCCTCAAACCCAAAGCTAATTTCAATCTTTGACTAAATACGTAAAAATCTGTAGAAAGCATAAGTGAACAGACCAAAGAAACTGTTCATGTTTTTGTGAGTCTCTTTCTTTCTTTTTTAACACTTTTTTCTCTATCAGTGTCTCTTCACTGGTCCTACTTAATCTCACAGCTTCTTTGGTTGTGTTGTGTCGGTGGCTTAATTTCAACTTTCCTTACTGTTTTCACAACGAACATTTCTGTATATGTTAGAGTGTTTTGCTTGTATCCTACGCGATTTAAAACTTTTTCTTCTTTCAATCACATTAAGCTCGTCTTTTTGCTAATCTTTTCTCCATATTATTTTTATTATTATTGGGATTTGGTCTTTGGTATAGTTGTGTGCAAACACACACTTTTCTTGCCTTTTTTTCTGGGAATTTAATGTTCTAAGTTGATATTCTTGTGCTTTTAATGGTTTCTTCATTGATAATGTCACGGTTCAAGATATCAATATCTTTAAAGTTTTGAACTTTCTCGTGACGTTGATCAGACTAAAGCCAAAAGATTTGATATATAAGAGAAAGCAAATGGGTTATGATATCCCAAGATCTGTGAGGTTAGAACTCTGTTTTCTTTTTTTACTTTATACTCAATCATATAATCTTTTTCTTACCAAAAATGTTATAGATTTCAAGAAGATCAAGAAGTAGCAAAACCACAAGTTGTTCATGGAGATAAGCTCAAGTTCAACATCAATGGAACTCAAATTCCTTATAGAGAGAATGTAAATATGATGAGTAGTAGGAAGTCTTTGAAAGCTAGAGTACTCTCTAGAGTGTTTTCTGAGGATCTTGAAAGAGTTAAAACCAAAATACTTGATCCTCGTGGACAAACAATAAGAAGATGGAACAAAATGTTTCTAATAGCAAGTTTGGTTTCTCTATTTGTCGATCCTCTGTTTTTCTTCTTACCGATCATGAGAAAGGAAGCTTGTATCACCATTGGAATCAAACTTGAAGTGGTTCTTACACTCATTAGATCTTTGGCTGATGCTTTTTACATTGCTCAGATTCTTATATGTTTTAGAACAGCTTATATAGCTCCTCCTTCACGTGTATTCGGTAGAGGAGAGCTTGTGATTGACACCACAAAGATTGCTTGGCGATACCTTCATAAAAGCTTCTGGATTCATCTACTTGCTGCTTTACCTTTACCTCAGGTACAAATATGTTAGGATTATGAGCTTTATTATTCTATGTCTTTTTGAGTTTCCTATGTAGAACATTATATCTTAATACGCCTTTTCGAAATAATGAATCTCATTAGCCATTAAGTTCGAGTGGTGTGGGCAAGACTAGACTAGCAGAACAAATTTCGATCGAACCGCAGATCAGATCGAACTCTGTTACCATGTTAAGATTATGAGCTTCCAACTCAAAACCAATTGACAATGAGTAGATTGACTCATATTCATTTTATATATTAGTCTATGTCCCTGAGTTTCGGTCTTAGGATGTGGGATATTAATAAAATATAAATATATATATATACCATAAGTTGAAGTGATTCAACAGTTAAAAAATCATGGTTGTTACATTTTCAGGTGTTGATTTGGATTGTAATACCTAATCTAAGAGGCTCACCAATGACAAATACCAAGAACGTTCTTAGATTCATTATCATTTTCCAGTATCTCCCAAGGATGTTCCTTATCTTCCCACTCTCTCGCCAGATTATTAAAGCCACTGGTGTTGTAACAGAGACCGCTTGGGCTGGAGCCGCCTACAATCTCATGCTTTATATGCTAGCAAGCCATGTAAGCCTGCTCATATAAGTTCTATTGTACAAAATATAGCAGATTTGAACTAATGTGAGGATCATCTAGGATTTGGCTTAAGAGTTGAGAGTGTCTTACAGGTCACATGATCGATTAATACCATATTACTTGCTCTGATCTCGGGTTTTGAAAGATTTACAGATTTTCGCCCAAAACTTCCTAGTTAACAAAAAAAATATATATAAAATCTCTCTTGTTTGGTTACTGCTAGGATTATCAATTTCTCAAAATTAATTGATAATTAGTAGATTGACCCATATTATTTATATATTGTGTCTTTTATGTTTTCGACGTGAGATATTATATCCTTAAAATGCTCCCTCGAATTTCGGGTCGGACCGCATATCAGATTGCGCTCTAATGCATGTTAGAATTATGAACTTTCAAATCAAAATCAATTGGATATGAATAGATTGGTCAATATTCTAATTCACTAATAACCACAACAACACCAAGACTTTGATTCACAAAAAAGAAGAAACTAAAAATGTAGAATGCATTTTCCTTTGCAGGTTTTAGGAGCTTGTTGGTATTTGCTTGCAGTAGAGAGGCAAGAGGCTTGTTGGAGACATGCATGCAACATGGAAAAACCGATTTGTCAATACAGATTCTTCGAATGCAGAGAATTAAGAGATCCACAAAGGAACTTATGGTTTGAATGGAGCAATATAACAAAGATATGCACACCTGGTACTAAGTTTTATGAGTTTGGTATATATGGAGATGCAGTAACTTCAGCTGTTACTTCATCAAAGTTCTTAAACAAATACTTTTACTGTCTCTGGTGGGGCTTGAAGAATCTCAGGTAATTTTCAAACACCATTTCAATTTAAAAAAAAAAAAAACTTTTTCTTTGTGATTTCACACCATTACCATTATTTTCTTCAGCTCTTTGGGACAAAATCTCTCTACGAGCACTTACGCTGGCGAAATTCTCTATGCCATTATCATTGCCACTTTAGGACTTGTTCTCTTTGCATTACTCATTGGAAATATGCAAGTAAGAGAATCAAAAATTGAGATTTCACCTATATTTTAACTATTGTGGAACATATCTCACCACGGAAATATTAAAGAGACTAATATATATATATATATATATATATAATATTTTAAATTATCTAGCTTACAAAATAAATAATAATAAGTGTATTACGTTTTATATTATATAATTATATATTTTTATAGAATGTCATCACACTTTTACTTCCATATTTACATATTTTTATTTGTCGACACATTTCATAATATCATTATTTTAAATTTATATAATGAAATGTAAAATTTAAGTTATACTATCATAATTTTGAAATTTTATTCTATAACATATTTCCGCGTATAGCACGGGACATCATCTCGTATAAGGGAATTGGACTATTCTACTTATTGCTAATTGATTTTGAGTTGGAAACCCATAATCTAAACATGATATCACCGTCCGATTCAATCCATGACCCGACCCGAAATTGGTCCCCTACGATAGCGACCCATTTAACATGATTTTCTTTAATATTTTTGGCAGACATTTTTACAGTCAACGACAGTGAGACTAGAAGAATGGAGGATAAGGAGGACAGATACAGAGCAATGGATGAGACATAGACAACTTCCTCAAGAGCTAAGACAATCTGTAAGAAAATATGATCAATACAAGTGGTTAGCTACACGAGGAGTTGATGAAGAAGCTTTATTGATAAGTCTTCCTCTTGATCTTAGAAGAGATATCAAACGTCATCTCTGTTTCGATCTTGTTCGCCGTGTAAGCCTTCTACTTCTTCTTCTTTCTCAACATCTCTGTTTCGATCTAACATTAGATAAAAACAGGTACCTTTATTCGATGAGTTGGACGAACGAATGCTTGACGCAATATGCGAGAGGCTAAAACCATCGTTATGCACACAAGGAACGTATCTTGTGAGAGAAGGCGATCCGGTTAACGAAATGCTCTTTATAATCAGAGGCCATCTTGATTCCTACACGACAAATGGAGGCAGAACCGGATTCTTCAACTCTTGTCTAATAGGACCAGGTGATTTTTGTGGCGAAGAGTTGCTTACATGGACACTAGATCCTCGTCCTGTTGTGATCTTACCGTCTTCTACAAGAACGGTTAAAGCCATTTACGAAGTTGAAGCCTTTGCGTTAAGAGCTGAAGATTTGAAATTTGTGGCTTCACAGTTTAGAAGATTACATAGTAAACAATTGAGGCATAAGTTTAGGTTTTATTCGCATCAGTGGAGGACTTGGGCGGCTTGTTTCGTTCAGACTGCTTGGAGACGGTACAAGAAGAGGAAGTATGCGACTGAGCTTAGGGAAAAAGAGGAAATTTACTATAGGTTCGAGGCGGCTACGGCTAGGCTAGCAGTGAATAATGGTGGTAAGTTTGGGCGTAGTGGATCGGATTCTGGAATGATGTCTTCCATTCAGAAACCAATAGAACCTGATTTTTCTAGCGAATGAGATTGAGATACATATTTACGACTATATATACTAGCTCCTTTTTTTTATTTTATATATATTACCTTGTTCGTTTGCGTGGCACTAATGACAACGACCATCTACAATGATTAGTGATACATTATAGTATTCGAGTAAAAGTAAAAATTCTAAACAAAATAGAAATTTTCATGTTTTTATGAGATATATGTATATATGTAGGGACTAGGACCGGTCTTGAGACCAAGCACGAGTTTACGCTCCATTTTTTATTTTCAAAATTATAGTTGACAGATCGTCCATTTTCAAAATTTTAGTTTGAACCAGTTCATTTTGGTCATTGCAATTTTTAAAATCTCAAGACCGGCTCTGGTAAGGACCTTATATATATATATTGTAAATTTTCTATTTTAAAAATATTTTAATATTTTTATGAGATATATAATTTATCTCTATTACTTTTAATAAATAATTTAAACTTATGTTAAACGTCAATGATATTGAATATAAATTTCTACAAATAATACTTCCTAATTAATAATATAAATTTGATCTGGTCTTTTAGGATGAAAAAATTATAAGCTCGTTACTCATATGCCAATTGATAGGTTTCTTCAACATTTTCTCCTAAAAAAACTATCGAAAATGTATTCAAACAAAGATTTGAGTTTACTTGAGTTTTAGTCTCTCAATTAATTCAAATTGAAATTATGAATGTTGTTACAATTAGATAATTGAAGATAGGTTTGAAAATTTGAAACTATAAATGTTGTTATGATTCGTTTTAAAATTTTAAATTATTTTACATAAAATCTTCTGATTTGAATTTTGGTACTTTTAACTAAATTTTTTATTAAGAAATTCTAAAAGGATAAAAAAATCTACTATCCCAAATATTTGTACTGAAAATTCATATTTAGATAACACTATTGCCAAAATTCTTCTATTAGAGGATTCGACCAAAACAAAAGCGACTTGGTGGTTTAAGCCGCGTAGATTATTAAGGCGACTCGCACTATTTTTAGAAGGACCGATTCACTTCTAATTCCCGAGTCATTTGCAAGCGACGGAACACTGCTTCACTTCTCTTCTGCAATTTTACCTCTGCTTTGTTTTCTGGAAGCGGATCTCTCTCTGGGTTAAGCTCTCTTCTTCTTCTTCTTCTTCACTTCTGAATCGCAACGTAGGGTTTTTATTTGGTTTTAGTGGTAAGGATTTTTAGGGTTTCGTTACGACTGTTATTTGTTTTTGTGTTAATTTATAAATTGCGGAATTTTCTTCTTCTTTTCTCCTTGCGGTTTGGGGATTTTAGCTCGAGTCGTCAAAATTTTCGAAATTGTATGCAATTGCGTTGATTAATCTTTTTCATCATGACACTGAGTTTTTGCTTGTTATTCGCAAGACTATTGCTTTTATTGTATTCTCAATTTGTGTGATTGCATGCTCAGTGTTGCAGGGATTTCTTATGTGATGGTTTAAGATGACATCTTCGCATAATATTGAGTTAGAGGCAGCCAAGTTTCTGCATAAGCTCATTCAAGATTCCAAAGATGAACCTGCAAAGCTAGCAACAAAACTTTATGTGGTTAGGTGCCTTTAACCTGCTCCATGCTTTACTTGTATTTTGAGCTTTGATCCTGTATTTTAACTCATTTATGGCTTTGATTAGTATAGATATTGCAGCACATGAAAGGCAGTGGTAAGGAACACTCAATGCCATACCAAGTCATATCTAGGTATTGTTTTTCTAAGATATCACCAGTTATTTGTCAATGACTTGCTGCTTAGGTTGATTACGATGCTTTTATAAACTTGTGCAATGAGAATGCAGAGTTACATCTTGCTAAATCAGATGTTGTAGCCTTTATCTAACTCAAGACTTTGATTACTCATTTCCCCAACCTATCTTGACTTAATTTCTTAGGCTGTTGTTTATTATAGAATTTTTCATGCAAGTTGTATTTCACTCGAAATGTCCTTTGTTGTTTTTACCATGGTTTTAGTTCAGACTGTAGAGAAACTTAATCTTACTTTTCCTAATACCATATTTGATTGATTGTTGGCTATGGTGAACTAATACGTATTTGGCTAATTAAGCTAGAATCCCTCTGTTTCTTATTGCCTGCTGCTTGTGTTCTTCAAAATGTTTCAAAAATTTGAACCGTGTACTTAGTGCAGTGACTATCTTCTCCGAAACCTCATTTACTGTTTTATGTTAGATTAGCCATTAGTGCAGTTGGCTAAACGTATGCTGATGGGAATATCATACACATAACTTCTCTTTTGTTCTTCCAGTTTTGGGTTAGGCATATTTGGTTATCTGTACATAAAAATAGGTGTTATGCTATCTTTGGTAAACTGTCCCTTAATATAACTGCCAGATTTCTTACTTCACTTTGTTCTATCTTGTATTTCTGTCTCTGTCACCACGCTTGTTATTTTGTGTCTGCCATCCTCAAGCTGTTCCTCATGCTTTTAAAAAGAATCACCTTTGTTTTCGTTATTCATGCTATACTAATATTATCTATCTAAAACTTCAAGGGCCATGGACACTGTCGTCAATCAACATGGTCTTGACATTGAAGCTTTGAAGTCATCGTGTCCTCCTCAAGCTGGTGGTACCCAAACTGAAGATTCTGGATCTGCACATTTGGCTGGTATATCCATTTCTTCTCTCTTTTTGACACCAATATATCCATTTCTTCTCTTTTGGTTCAGTTTAGAGTTTTGTTTATATGTGGAAAAAATGGCACTGGTCTTATTGTTTTTTTAAACTTTCTGCATTAATATGGAATACAGGGTCTTCCCAAGCGGTTGGAGTTAGCAATGAAGGAAAAGAAAGTCTAGTTGAAAGTGAGATGCCAAAGTATGATGCGCTCACATCTGGTAGGCAACTTGGTGGATCAAACAGTGCATCACAATCCTTTTACCAAGGGTCTGGAACTCAAATTAACAGATCATTTGATCGCGAGAGTCCATCCAACTTGGATTCTACATCAGGAATTTTTCAATCTCAGACAATGAATCAAAGAGATGTCAAATCAATTGGAAAGAGAAAGAGAGGTGAATCATCACCTTCTTGGGATCAAAATATGGTGAACTCTCAATTATTTGATAACCACAAGACTGATGATCAGACTGGAGAAGTAAGCAAAATGGAAATTCCTGGTAATTCAGGTAAGGATATATGCTTTGACATCTTTTCATACAAAATGGAGCATATGTGAAACAGAACACCGTGGACCCTACCAATTTTTCATGTATGCGTTGATTTGATTAGTTTTTTTGTATATAACTTTTGCCACTAAACCTCAGGTGACAATAAGAATTTGCATGTTGGGTTGTCATCAGATGCGTACACGACTCCACAGGTACGTATATTGACACTGTTAGGTTTCTTGGATCCTCCAGATTTAGTACATATTGTGTGCATAACAATTTTTTTGTGAACTTTTTTTGAGCTTCCCTGACTCTGCCAGTTTCTACTGTTTGGGACTTTGTGCTACTCATATCCAATGCACAAAACCATCTATAGTACGTATAAGGAGACAAAGTGATGGCACATGCTGGCTTATCCGTGAAAAACATTTGTCTCCTCTTATGTGTATTTGATTTATTTTTGTTTCATTCTGGGAAATAAGAAGAACTGACTTGAATTTGCGTTGACAATTTTTTTTTTTTTTTTTTTTTTTGCGTAAAAGAAACTTATGTGCCTCTAAATCTAATTTGTTTAGAAATGTGAGCTTTAGCACTGCAAAATGTTCTTATCTCTTTTTCTTCCTACAAAATACCTTGTTGGAAATCATGCCTCTGTATTTGGCATCTTATATGGCAGTGTGGCTGGCAGAATAGTGAAGTCATGGCAAACAGGCCATTAGCTCATAAAGAACCTGGAAAAAATGTTGCAGTAGAGGGACTACCTTCAGCTTCACCTTCAGCTTCCCCTTTTAAAGAGCAACAACTGAAGCAGCTCAGAGCCCAGTGCCTTGTATTTCTAGCTCTCAGGTATTTTACAGTCTCCTAATCTCTTGTTTAGTCATTTAGGCGCTGTGATTGTAACTCCAAAAATCTCTGGCTGCTGTCCTTCTTGTAGAAATGGTTTGATGCCGAAGAAACTGCACATCGAGATTGCCCTTCGAAATACTCATCCAGAAGATGGTAATAGGGGTGGTTCGTGCTTAATGTAATTCTAATCCATTTTGTAAATGATTTCCCTTCATTATTGGTCTGCATTACAGATGGTTACCGTGGAGAACTTTTTGATCCGAAAGGTAGATCACATACTTCCAGTGATTTGGGTGGGATTCCTGACATCTCTGCACCGTTGTCGAGAACGGAAAATCCCACTGGAAGATTGGATGAAATGGACTTCTCATCCAAAGAAACTGAGAGATCACCTTTAGGGGAAAGAAGTTTTTCTAGTTCTGTATTTTCTGACGGTCAAAAGCTCATAGCATCTAAAATTCCAGGCTCTCAAGCACAAACTCAGGTTGCTGTTAGTCATTCTCAACTGGCCTTTTCTTCTGGTGTTACCAAACACGTACCATCGGAGATGGTGGGGTGGGCTGGAACAATTAAAACTAATGACATCTCGACTTCTGCTAGTGAACTCGATGATTTTCATGCTTCAGGTTAGTGAACTATCTTTATAAGATTTTCTTTGATGATTGGTCCTTCCCTTTTCAAGTGGAGGACTGTACATCAGTGTGATATGTAACACTTCAAACTCATATATGGCACATTGCAGATCAAGATGATGGTAATGTGCAACCGTTGCCTAAGTACACCATGTCACAGAAATGGATTATGGGTCGACAGAATAAGAGACTATTGGTTGATCGGAGTTGGGCTCATAAACAGCAGAAAGCGGACCGGGCAATTGGTGCACGGTTCAATGAGTTGAAGGTATCTCTCTATCCCCTTCTTTCTTCATCTTTTTTTCTTTTAGCAGTTGGTGATGCCTTTTGTTCTTTCCCTAGTGATTTATTTTTTCCATTTGTCAACCTTTTGTATTATACTATTGCTTGTTGTTTTGTGGTGGTTCTTGCTTTTCTGCGTTCTTGATCTTGTATTTGGAACAGATCAATGATCATATTTAAGTATCTGATTCTGGTTATAGACGCGCTTAGCATTAAAATGGTTAAATTTTTAAGCTCTTCCATCTTCAGCTCTACCCACTGGAACCTGTTGAACAAATTTCTTAAAAAATTCTATGATGAGGTTCTTCTTTTCGTTTTTTAGCTTCGGGATTATCTTCTTTGGCCTTTTTGTATTTTTGTTGATATGAGCTTTACATTCGATGTAATGCTGAAGTAGATGCCTCACATTTGTAGTATACTGAGGAAATAGCTGTACTTTTTTCCTGACTTTAGTTGGCTCTAACTATTATTTATTTTGGATCTGAATGACACTGATTCATGTATCCTCATCTGCAGGAATCTGTGAGTTTGTCAGAGGATATATCTGCAAAGACGAAGAGTGTAATAGAACTGAAAAAGCTTCAGCTGTTAAACCTACAACGGCGTCTGAGGAGGTAAATGTATGCTAGTATCTTTAAAAATACTAGGATGTACTTCTCATTCAAATGGAGATGTTTTGCCTTCTTATACCTAATACATATTATGCTAATAAGTCGAGCTAACATGGTATGAAACTATCTTCTGTTTTTGTGTTATAATGCTCACCTTTTTATCTGTTATATGTGTGTATACATATTCAACACTCTCAGCTGCTAGTGTTATTTGACTTGTTGATGTAGTGAGTTTGTTTACAACTTCTTCAAGCCTATTGCAACTGATGTTGAGCATTTAAAGTCATATAAGAAACATAAGCATGGCCGGAGAATTAAGCAGCTTGAGAAGTATGAGCAGAAGATGAAGGAAGAAAGACAAAGGAGAATTCGTGAGAGGCAGAAGGAGTTTTTTGGTGGACTAGAAGTTCACAAGTATGTGAAATTAGTTTTCTGATCTAATTCATTCTTCTGTTTTGTCCACCTACTTTTGGATTCTCTCCACTTAGGCTAACCGAATAGTAGCATATATACTTGTACTTAAATCCTTCTTTGAAACCTTGCTATAGGGAAAGGCTAGAGGATTCGTTCAAAGTTAGGAGAGAGAAGTCAAAGGGTTTTAATAGGTATGTGAAGGAGTTCCACAAAAGAAAGGAACGGCTTCATCGCGAGAAGATTGATAAAATTCAACGTGAGAAAATTAATTTGTTGAAGATTAATGATGTGGAGGGCTATCTCCGAATGGTGCAGGTTAGGTCTCCGAACTGAGTTTTGGAAGTTTTAATTTATATTGGCTCTTCTATATCGGGTTGTAATCAGGAATGTTGGTGAATATGTAGGATGCCAAGTCAGATCGAGTAAAGCAACTACTCAAAGAGACTGAGAAGTACCTTCAGAAACTTGGATCCAAGTTGAAGGAGGCAAAATCTTTGACCAGTCGATTTGAGAATGAGGGGGATGAGACGCGTACGTTAACTGTTGCTGAGGATGACACTTCGATTGAAAATGAAGATGAGAGCGACCAAGCAAAGGCAATTTTTCGTCCTCAAGAGTTCCTCTTATTTTTTTGTGTGGTTTTGAGCTTTCTTCCAACTGTTTCTCATGGTTATGATATATGCTATACAGCACTACCTGGAAAGCAACGAAAAGTACTACTTGATGGCTCACAGGTAACATTCGTGCATCCTATAAGGCTATAAATATAGTCTAAACATCACCCTAAGTTAGTGGCGCTATAAAGTTTTTACTCTGTTTCATAAGTTAATTATCCTCGATCCTTGCCTCTTTATTTTTCCAATGTATGGTTATGGTGTTTATAAATAGGATCTTGATATCTTTCATCATTCATCATCTATTCACAAGAATTTCTTTTGCAGTATAAAAGAAAATATTAATGAGCAGCCAACTTGCCTAAAAGGTGGAAAATTGCGAGAGTAAGTGTACCATGCCCGCCTTTCTATACACCTAAGTATCTCCTACTTTTTTGTTACGAAATTTTCTTGGGATGTTTACAACTACAATTGGACATTTTAGGTACCAAATGAATGGCCTAAGGTGGCTAGTTTCACTGTACAACAATCACTTAAATGGCATTTTAGCTGATGAGATGGGTCTTGGGAAAACTGTTCAGGTATTTGATGCCATCATATATGGGATATAGCACACATGTTGGGTTTGCTTATAAGATGCATGTCCTCCATAAGTTGTTATAAAGTTTTTCTGTTTTTGTAGGTTATTTCTTTGATTTGCTATCTAATGGAAACAAAAAATGATAGAGGTCCCTTCTTGGTTGTTGTACCATCCTCAGTTCTACCTGGTTGGCAGTCAGAAATCAACTTCTGGGCCCCAGCGATTCATAAAATTGTATACTGCGGGCCTCCTGAGGAAAGGCGTAAACTATTCAAGTACAGAGGGGCAAAGTTCTCGTTTTATTATTCTTTATGTCTCCGATGTTAAGGTTCACTATATTCCTTTTTATTGTAGGGAGCAAATTGTTCATCAGAAGTTCAATGTTCTTCTGACGACATATGAGTATCTAATGAACAAGCATGATCGACCTAAACTAAGCAAGATCCACTGGCATTATATAATTATTGACGAAGGACATCGTATAAAGAATGCATCCTGCAAGTTAAATGCAGACTTAAAACATTATGTTAGCTCCCACCGACTACTGTTAACAGGGACCCCATTGCAGGTAAAATTTGTTTCTTTCTCCATCTCTTCTGATCATGACATTGTCACATTCTCAGAATCATGTTTGTTGCTATATCATGTTGTTAACATTGCTGACCATCTCAGTATTTTACATCTCTTATAGAATAACCTGGAAGAGTTGTGGGCTCTGCTTAATTTCTTGCTGCCTAATATATTCAACTCGTCAGAAGATTTCTCACAATGGTTCAACAAACCATTCCAAAGTAATGGAGATAATTCTGCCGAAGAGGTAACATCAACTGTGTTTGATATTAAAATACTTAATCATAAGACATTATGGTTTTAACTACCCTTTTATTATTGCCATTTGACTAGGCATTACTATCAGAAGAAGAGAATCTGCTCATCATCAATCGACTTCATCAAGTTCTTCGACCATTCGTTCTGCGTCGTTTGAAACATAAGGTTCGTAACATAATATCTAGCATTATCTTTCATGCAGCATTTTTATTCTATAGACTCCAACTCTATAGTGTTGCTTTTAATATGTTAGTGATATTGAAGGATGTTCTCCAATCCTTTTTAAACTCGGTTGTTTTTCTTATTTTTGTTATTTATTTATGTCCATATCTGTGTCGATTAATTTACTTTGATAGGTTGAGAATGAGCTTCCTGAGAAGATAGAGAGATTGATACGCTGTGAGGCTTCTGCTTATCAGAAGCTGTTGATGAAGAGGGTTGAGGACAATCTGGGCTCTATTGGAAATGCGAAGGTGTTGTTTTATATGGTGTTGGCATAACTGAGATGATGTTTAGTTATTTATTAACTTTTTGTTAGCTTACAGTCTCGTGCAGTGCACAACTCAGTGATGGAGCTTCGGAATATTTGCAATCACCCATACCTCAGCCAACTGCATTCAGAGGAGGTAATAATTCTCTCCACATTTGTGTAAATGCGTTGAATCGCTGGTTAGCACACTTTTGGAAAAATCCTAATGGACAGATCACTTGCATCAGGTCAATAACGTAATTCCTCAGCATTTTCTGCCCCCAATTGTAAGACTGTGTGGGAAGCTTGAGATGTTGGACCGGCTTTTGCCCAAACTCAAAGCAACAGACCATCGGGTAATGATCACTTTCACCCCTCATGGTAATAGGATACTTCAGATTGTTCAGTACCTAAAAGGAAAAAAGCGATTATGGAAGCTGGAGTGCATGTTTTATGTAACTTACCGAAGAACTTGTACAGTTTTCTGTTGTTTGTCACACTTTGTAGCTTAGTTGTTTGTGAAACCTAATTTGAATACAGAATCTTCTCAATGGCTGTCTTCTTTGGTGTTCATCAGGTGCTTTTCTTTTCCACAATGACGAGGCTTCTTGATGTTATGGAGGATTACCTCACCTTAAAGGGCTACAAATACCTTAGGCTGGATGGGCAGACGTCTGGGGGTGATCGAGGTGCTCTTATTGATGGTTTCAACAAGCAGGACTCCCCATTTTTCATATTTTTGTTAAGGTGATGTATCATATTTCTTGTCCTGGCTTTCTGTAGCTCTAACCTTTTAGGATGCTTCATCTTTACAGTGAATATTTAAAGTTATGTTCCAAAATAGTTGTATTCTGGCGTAAGTACTGCTAATACACATTTGTATATAATTGTTGAATCCTTCATGGAAATTCAGCATACGGGCTGGTGGAGTAGGAGTTAATCTTCAAGCAGCTGATACTGTGATATTATTTGACACGGACTGGAATCCTCAGGTTAGACATAACACTTCCTCATATCAAACTATAGCTATATACTATGGATATCAGGCCGGGCTAGAAGCAGCATTTATTTTGCCTTTCAGGTTGATCTGCAAGCTCAAGCAAGGGCTCACAGGATTGGCCAGAAAAGAGATGTGCTTGTTCTTCGTTTTGAAACGGTTAGTTTGTGATTTCCTGTGTTCAAAGGAATTCAGCAGTCTGAAAATATGTATTCGTTTGTTAATGGTTGTAACTTTTACCATGGTGTTTAGTTTCTGTTGTTCCAACTTTGGGCTCCACAATGTAGTGCTGTCGTCCTAAATCCATGATTGTTCAACATGAATTAGGGGACAAATATAACAGCGCAGTACTTGGGAAATACTATTTTTCAACTAGTTCCCTTTCAACTGAATCAAACTGTCTAAATTGTTTGTTTTTCTTACTTAATTGTATCATAAGGTCAACTCTGTTGAGGAGCAAGTCAGAGCTTCAGCTGAGCACAAACTTGGAGTTGCTAACCAGAGTATAACTGCTGGCTTCTTTGACAATAATACGAGGTGAACCGAGAGACATCCTCTTTAAGCTTCGACATTTGTAACAATTCTCTAAATTAACTTATTACTTTTTAACAGTGCTGAAGACCGTAAGGAATATTTGGAATCCCTTTTGCGTGAATCAAAGAAAGAGGAGGATGCTCCAGTCTTGGGAGATGATGCCTTAAATGATATAATAGCTCGAAGGTGGCTGCTGGTTTTTTTTTTTATGCCCATAATTTTATTTTACAATCGCCTATGCCTACATGATTTTAAATTATGATGATACTTTGGTTTGTTAGCTTGTGCCATATGATAAATCTATTTATCTGCTATAGTATCTACACAATATTTTCTGTGTGCATATCATCTACTGCGTTTTAAGTGTTCTGTGTTATTTATAGTTATGGTTTTCTGTCTAACTGGTAGATGGCACTCTTTTACATTTCTACACATCTTGAGATTCCTCTTAACTTTAGATCTGACATTTTTGTTGTCTTTATAGTGAGTCAGAGATTGATATCTTCGAATCCATAGACAAACAAAGGAATGAAAATGAGATGGTATGCTTTCTTAATAACTTTATTTTCAGGTTATTTCGTATTTGTGATATTTATCCTAAAAGCTATGGCCTTACAGGAAACATGGAATACCTTGGTACATGCGCAAGGGTCGACTAGTTTTGCCCATCTACCACCTATACCCTCTCGGCTTGTTACTGAAGATGATTTAAAAGTACTATATGAAACAATGAAACTAAATGACGTCCCAATGGTTGCAAAAGAATCAATTGTTGGCATGAAGCGGAAGGATGGTTCAATAGCGGGCTTGGATACTCTCCATTATGGAAGAGGGAAACGAGCAAGAGAGGTATGTTTAGTTTCTCTTCGTAATATGATCATGCATTTAGTNTTTTTTTTTTTTTTTTTTTTTTTTTTTTTTTTTTTTTTTTTTTTAACAAGAGAATGACATATATTGCAACTTGGTTAGGTTCGATCTTATGAAGAGAAATTAACAGAGGAAGAGTTCGAGAAGCTCTGTCAGACTGAGTCAGCCGATTCTCCCCGGGACAAGGGTGAAGAAAACGAAAAGAGCTTAGCGAATGACACACCAAATATTCCAGTTGAAAACCCTGGTGATGCACTACTCCCTAAATCCCCAAGACTGGCAGTGACTTCTCAACCCGTAGAACCTCCAATGCCACTACAGCAGCCACCGAAAGAAGAAACAAAACCTGTCAAACGCGGCCGTGGTAGGCCGAAAAGAACGGATAAAACCTCGGCTCCCGTAACATTATCTGTTGCAAGCAGGACAGATGCAACAGGGAGTGCTATATCATCAGCAATAGCTGCTCCTGATTTTGCTAGTCCGGATAGAAAGCTTGAAGCAGCTTCTCATTCTAGTTCGTCTCTTCCCTTGACGTCGCCTGATTTATCTGTTCCTCCTGGTTTTCAATCAGTGCCAGCTTTCACTTCTGCTCCTATGCCAACAAGAGGTCGAGGTAGGGGAAGAAGCAGGGGGCGTGGAGCAGGAAGAGGAAGGAGAGTTGAAGGTGTATTGCATGACTCTAACATTTCTATTACTCAGAGAACTGAAGCCTCTGCATCGGGGATTGTAGCTGGAGTCCCTAAACCTAGTCAAGGAAGTATTTCATACCCTGACCCAGTGCCTTCAGTGCGTTCTGCTACTACTGCAGTCCAGTGCTCTTCTGCTGTGTCCCTGATAGAGAAAAATCCTCAATGCATAGGAAACAAACTAGACAAAGCAGCAGACAATGACCTAGATGCACCACCTGGTTTTGATTCAGGATCTCATCTTCAGACGGAAAATGTACTTGAAAATCCATCGGAAAGAAAAACATCTGATGTCAAGAACAGGCCTTCTGTTAAAGATGTGAGCTGTCAGCCTCCAGGACTTAATAAACAGCCACTTGACTTGCCAGTCTCTACTAGCTCTACTTTGTTGGGTAAAGTAACTCGAACATCACTTTGTAGTTTTCATATTCATTCTGGAGGTCTAGTTCTAACATGCTGATGATAATCTTAATGCCATATTTTTGGTAGGTTGTGGTGCAGTGCAAATTCCGAGTGCTGTCTCTTCTGTGTCTGATGGATCCAAAAGTCATTCAGTATCCTCTGTTGAGGCAGAAAGAAATAAATATCCACAGGGTCGAACATCTACAGCTTTGCCAAGTGTGACAACTGCAACTGGCGATGTCAATCTGCGAGGAAGTTCTCAACCTGCTGGTTCTATTGTTGAAGGTATAATCATAAAGCATTATTAGTTGCTTTAATTTGCTCCAATTTCTCACTATTTTCTGTGTTGTATTCTCGCCTTTGCAGCTCAAGAAGCCAATGTTCTTTCTCTTCCTGTAGCTGTGCCTGGTAAGAGGCAAGGCCGTCAAATGCCAAGCAGAGGAGAAACTAGACGTCAAGGAAAGAGACGTCGTCAGGCTTTATCTGCTACAGATGGTTCCTCTGCAGGGAGTACAAAAGTAACACCACAAATAGAGGTCAATGTTGGTAACTCATCAGGCACCAAAGCAATAGTGGATGGAAAGAAGTGTGATGCTGTTCCCAATGAAAGACCCCACTTAAGCCAGTCAGTTGTACATGATATTCACTCATCTGGCAGTATGAGTCAGGAAAGTAGAAGAGACCCCTCTGGTACTGGTGGTTCTGCTAGGAAGCAAACTGCTGATGTAACTGATGTTGCTCGTGTCATGAAAGAGATCTTTTCAGAGACTTCCCTGGTAAAACATAAAGTTGGAGAGCCTTCTGCAACAACAAGAACAAGTGTACCTGACATGCAATCCCCAGGGAAGACGAATTTGCCCCCAGCTGAGACCCACAAGGCAGAAACTGAACTCCAATCTGCCAAGCAAGTTGCAGAGGCTTCTTCTGACCTTAAGAATGCAGAAGCTCCATATAACATGAGCAAGGAGGAAAAACTGGTTTCAGATGTTCCTCACCCTGTTTCTGGTGATCTGACAACTTCTGGATTAGTTGCAAACAAGGATGGTGACGTTGGGTCGTCTGAGGTTGCTGCTGAGAAGGACCTTGTCAAGGAAGAAGATTTGGTTTCAGATGTTCCTCGCCCTGTTTCTAGTAATCTGGCGACTTCAGGATTGCTTGCAAATAAGGATGGTTACACTGGGCCTTCTGAGGTTGCTGCCGAGAATGACCTTTTGAAAGAGGAAACACAGGTGTCACATGGTCCTCAACCTGTTTCTGGTGATCAGAAATCTTCAGAATTAATTGCAAACAATGATGGTGGCATTGAGTCGTCTGAGGTTGCTGCCCAAAATGACCTTGTCAAGGTGGAAAATAGGGTTTCAGATGTTCCTCCCCATGTTTCTGGTGATCAGACAACTTCAGTATCAGTTACAGGCAAGGATGGTGACATTGTCTCGTCTGATGTTGCTGACGAGAATGGCCCCGTCAAAGAAAAAAAACTGGTTTCAGATGTTCCTTACCCTGTTTCGGGTGATCTGACAGCTTCAGGATTAGTTACAAGCAAGGATGGTGAAGTTGGGTCGTCTAATGTTTCTGCTGAGAACGACCTAGTCAAGATTCCTGTTGTCGAAGTAGATTCTTCTGTGATACAACTCTCTTCAGAAAATGCTTGTGCGACTGTTTCATCTTTGGAAAATTGCACTATAGATCAGCTTGAGGAAACACATAATATTCATAGTGAAACAAGCCATTTGGGTGTAGATATGGCAGAAGAAACAGTATCTTCACCCAGTTATCGTCATTCTGAACCTATTGCATCAACTTCAGAACCTCTACCTACAAACGAAAATCCTTCTATTCAAGTTGAAGGTGAGAATCTCAATGGTGATAAAAGAGTAAGTCCGGACGCAGAGACGAATACGAACTCCAAGATTGAAACAATTTCTGAGGAACTTCAGGTCGGGAGAACGGATGAAATTCCAAATACAGATGTAGAATCTTTTGATATTGTGAATCAGACAGCTAAAGAGGATGAGGCAAAAAGTAACTCTGGACCAAGTTGCGTTGAAATTCAGAAGATTGATGAATTGCCAAATGATGGAGAAAAGGGTCCTAGTAGCATTGACATGCAACCATTGGTTTTAATAACAAGCAATGAAAATTCAGTGTCCCTCGTCCATCAAGATTATGATAGTCCTATATCCGAATCTCCAAGTACAGAACAAGATCCTGAAGAATCTGTTTCGATTCAAGGTGTTGAGAGGCATCAAGTTGGTTCAGAAACTAGGACTGCTGACACACAGATGGAAACTACTATTGATGCCAAACATCTTGTGGGTTGTTCAGTTGAGGGTGAGGAGAAAGAGAAGACTCTTCACTCGCATATTTCTAATGATGATACTGTCAGCCATGCCCCATCAGAGGCACATGCTCATACACATTCGAGTGATGTTGATAGAGGATCTGAGATGTCAGAAAGTATACCTACTGGTGGAAAATTGAATATCTCATCTGAGCAAGTCCCAGAAGTATCACATGACTTAGAAGTCTCTCTCTCACGGTCACCAGATCAAACAGGCATTCCCTTAGTTGATGGAATAGTCCCAGAAAATTTACAAGAGAAGGTGGATGTGCCTGCATCACCTCACATAACAGCACCGGTTATGGCTTCCCAGTCTGAGTATGAGAACAGAAATAGTTTATCAGAGGGTCAACCGTCAGAGATAGTTGAACAAAGAGATTCGATTTGCAAAGAGTCTGTAGAATCGCGGGTAGAGATAAGTTCTGCTATGCCGAAAGATTTGTCGGCTAATATCCTGCCCGATCCGTCCATTTTGCTTGAGCAACGCGATACTGAAGGATCCAAAGAGAACATTGAGGATACTGAGGAATCCAAAGATCCTGATGCCGATCATAGTTGCAACACTGAAAGAAGTGCTGATGTGTCTTTATACCTATTAGCTGATACTGAGCCGTCATCGTCTCTTATAGTTGCGCAAAAGGGAATTGAGGATACTGAAGAATCCAAAGATTCTTTACATCAATTAGCTGAGACTCAACCCTTGTCAACTCTTACGGTTGTGCAAAAGAACGTTGAGCATACCGAAGAATCCAATGATCCCGATGTGGTTCGTAGTTGCAGCACTGATGTGTCTTTACACCAATTAGCTGATATTGAGCCCTCATCGTCTCCTATAGGTACACAAAAGAATAATGAGGATCAAGACCAAGTTGAAAACGTTGGATTTGACTTAGTTAATATCGAGCCCTCACCATCACTAACAGTTGGGCAAAAGAACATTGAGGATCAAGATCAAGTTAAGGGCTCTGAGTTAGCTGATATCGAACGCCCACTGTCTCCTACAGTTGCAGAAAAGAACATTGAGGATCGAGCTGATGTTAAAACCGCTGGATGTGGGCTAGCTGATGTAGATCCCTCATCTTCTCCTCCAGATGTGCAAAAGAACATTGAGGATCAAGATCAAGTTGAAACCGCTGGATGTGAGCTAGCAGATATAGAGCCCTCATCTTCGCCTACGGTTATGCAAAAGAACATTGAGGGCCAAGATCAAGTTGAAACTGCTAGATGTGAGTTAGCTGATATAGAGCCATCATTATCTCCTACTGCAGTGGAAAAGAACATTGAGGAACAAGATAACGTTGAACCTGCTGTATGTGAGCTAGCTGATCTACAGCCCTCATCTTCTCCTACAGTTGTGCAAAAGAACATCGGGGACGAAGATCAAGTTGAAACCGCTGGATGTGAGTTAGCTAATGTCGAGCCCTCATTATCTCCTACGACAGTGGAAAAGAACACCGAGGAACAAGATAACATTGAACCTGCTGTATGTGAGCTAGCTGATATAGAGCCCTCCTCATCTTCTCCTACAGTTGTGCAAAAGAACATTGAGAGCCAAGGTCAAGTTGAAACCGCTGGATGTGAGTTAGCTAATATCGAGCCTTTTTCATCTCCTACTGTTGTGCAAAAGAACATTGAGGACCAAGATCAAGTTGAAACTGGTGGATGTGAGTTAGCCAGTATCGAGCCCTTGCCATCTCCTACAGTTGGGCAAGAGAACATTGAGGACCAAGGTCAAATTGAAACCGTTGGATGTGAGTTAGCTGATGTCGAGCCCTCTTCATCTCCTACAGTTGGGCAAGAGAACATTGAGAGCCAAGATCAAGTTGAAACCGCTGAATGTGAGTTACCTAATATCGAGCCTTCGTCATCTCCTACAGTTGGGCAAGAGAACATTGAGGGCCAAGATCAAGTTGAAACTTCAGGGTGCGAGTTAGTTGATGTTTCTACTGGATGTTTGTCAGAACCTCAAGTTCAATTACTGCCATCAGAAACCTTGGACGCTGTAGGTACAGAAATCCTTTCATCTCAACCAGTGATGGAGGAAGAAAATGCTGAGAACTCATCGGACAAGAGAAACGAGCTTGATAGTGAAGTCGACAATACAACTGTTACTGTTGGTATTGAAGCAAGCTGTGTTCAGTCACATTCATTAATCACCATAGAGAGCAAATCTGAGTCGAAAGGCAATGAAGATGACAAAACCAATAGTACAACCGTTGATGCTGCTATTGCTATTGAAGGAAGTTGTGTTCAGTCAAATTTAATGGTCTCTGAAGAAAGCAAAGCAGACGAGGCAAAAGGCAATGAAGATGCTTAGTTTTATTTCACTCTACTAAGTTTGTAATATCTAATGTCAAGGACTTAGGCCACTTTTGTTTATGAATTCGGATAAGAGTTCGTTATGTCTCAACTCCTAATGTGTTACTTGCTAAAAAATACATATTGTTTAGTGACTTAATCTGTTAGTATACAATATAATCCATGCTAAGATAAAATTAATACTATATAATAAAATAGTGAGCTTGTTAAAAGTATTTGTACTTTTTTTTGTCAACATTTGAGGCACAACAGTTCAATAGCCAATTTTTACATAATAGTAGGTAATTTCTAAATCATCATAGACGCAAGGACTCGATCCCGAATGAGATGGTGTTATCAGCCTCATATGAATTTATGGATGTCAATAAACCAAAGCCACTTCTCCAAGTATTTGTACTTTTATAGTTTACTTTTTTTTGTTTTGCACAACTCATTTAATTACTCAAACCGATAATACAAACTCCCTCAAACATTGTTTAGCCAAACTATCGGTTTTATGATTGTTAAAACAAAAAATAAAACAGAATTTTAATACATCAAATATTTTAGAAAGATATTTTAAGTAAATATTGGTAGACAGTAAAACTCGGATCATACTTGTGAATGTCTTCTCTAATGATTTTTCTTGTAATGTGTTGCCAATCACTTACTTTACTTGAAACAATATGTTTTAGGAGTCTTAAACTATTCATCTATAAAATAAGTTTAAAAGTAAAAGCCACATTCCATCATCAATAATAGTTTGTTGGTCAAAATAGGTTTCCTTACAAAATATAAATTAGGGGCCAAAAGTCATGAAGTAAAAGAGCATAAAAGATGGTTCTCTTCTTGTAATAACTAAGGATAGGATCCTCCTTTAAAATATTGATATTGGATTTTGACGTCTACAAGAAGAAAGTAAAGTAGAAGTTGTCGACGGAGATGTGAAAATGTCTCTTACAATGACACATATCTATTTATTCTCATTTAACACGTCTCTTTAATCACTCCATTCACTTACATTTCAAATGTATGTTAAGCTATTGAATGTGTCATACCTTATTTTTAATCTTATTCTATTGGTTCTTTTTAGACTCGTTGTAACTTGTTGGTCAATCACTATCTTTGCTATAAACTTTTCTTTCCGACATTTGTTCCGTGAGAAAATCATCATTCTAAATTTCGGATAAGACGACCATTACAAAATGGTAAGACTTTTTTTTTTATCAACTGATAAATTTTATAACATAACATAATAATCAGTGTCATACAAAGCTAACAGTAATTCGGAGTTGAAGCTGATGGATAAAGAAAAGATTTCTAGAAATTAAACACGTGAAACTAAAGACTAATTACACCAGATTAAGAATAGAAAAAATGCAAAGCTCAAAACGAATAGTTAAGACAACGACAAGGTTGCCGTGGAACCTGAAAAACACTTTAAAACCTCTTAAGGAACAAGGTCTGGTGAAGACGAGTACCTAAGTTTTAAAAATGGTCCGCGAATTCTCCTATTGCAAATCCATATACTACCTCAGACGATAAGGGTGAGAGCTAGAGCTGGGCAAATTATCCGTCATATCCGATCCGATTCGATATTTACCTCGATCCGAACCAAAATGTCCGGATATCCGTAGCTATTCAAAGCAAAGCAAATACTAAAACTAATTATCCATATAAAACAAAGCAAATAACAAATACTAAATTTCAAAAGACCGGATATCCGATTAGCTCCGTATATTACATATATACTACATATATACGTATTACACCATAGAGATTTATATGTTTTTCACATACTCAATTAATAAAAAATTTAAAAGGAAAAATAGAAATGAAAATGATAGGTATAAAAGTTCATACGAACCAATAAATACTATTGTGGACATGATAAAATGGTCTACATTACAGTGGAAGAAGAAATTTTCTTCAATGCCCTTTACAATTTACAAAAATAAAACAGTCATTTTCCAATATGTGCGTCTAACTTTTGACCTTTTGTTTAATATTTTATCTAAAAGCTAGTTGATTTTAATTTTTTACTACTTATTGGATAATTTTAACATAAATAAAGTAAATTTGTATAGAAGTTATTAATAATTTTTGGATATTTTTTGAATTGAAATAAGAAAACCGGATATCCGCAAATATCCGTAAAATTCCAGGATATCCGTATGCGGATATCCGTATTTTTCAGGAACAAAGCAAATCGCTAAATTAGATATCCGTCTAAAACAAAGCAAATAACAAATATTAAATTTTTACGACTGATCCGCTCCTTGTCCAGGCCTAGTGAGAGCATCCACCGACAACTAAAGAACTCAAAACCACATGATCAAATTCTTAACCAAATCCAGGAGATGGTAACGATGATAAGAAACATCTTTGGACGCTTAAAGAGAAGCCAATGAAAAGGAAGGAAGCCTAACATGTCCAAATTATAGAAATAAAGAGCGATCCACCTTCTACTAGATATCACTAAATTGAGACTAATTTAACAAGAGACTGACGTAATGAAAGCAAATGACGATTCAAACAGAAGAGCATAACGACAACCAAGGGCGGACTCACCCTATGGAAAGGTGGGTCAGTTGAACCATGGTAAAAATTACACAAAAAAAAAATCTAATCTACTAATAGGCATTGGTTTTAGGATTAATAGTTGTTGTGTTTTTTTTTTAGATTTCAAGTCAATATTATTATATATATATTTATTTATATTTACAAAAATTTAATAGTTTTCTTTAGGGATTCAAATATACAATTTAAAATTTTATTTGCTGGTTTTTTAAAAAAATTTCTTTCTTTTTATTGTAGACTATTTTTTAAAAAACTTAGTTTTAAACTTTTTGTCACAGTTTAAAATTTATTATTTTAATTTTCTTATATTCTTCATAAAATATTTTTCATATGTGTTGATATATTAATATAGAGAAAATTAAATAATAGGATAATAATTTTTTAAAAATAATTTGCTATGAATATTATAATTTTCTGTTAAACATGATCTCAAATGTTTTATAATATATTTTATGATAAATTACTTTATATATATATATATATAT
>OVAV01000083.1:0-26551 GCA_900406375.1 Iberis amara | reverse complement strand
ATATATATATATATATATATATATTTAAACATATATAGATCCGAATATTCAAACCTTGAAATTTTAGATATATGGATTCGTATTATTCGGATATCCAGATTTTTGGAATGGATCTAGACGGATTCCAAATCTCGGATCATATTTTAGATATTAAAATAATGTGTTTTATCAACAGAAGGTCATGTCAAGATATTAGTTATTTAATTTTATTTATATCTATATAAAGATAACTTGGGTTGTGAGTATTCACCCTAAATTAGCTTAATATATGATAACTAAAAAGAAAAAAGATACTTTTGTACATATTATTGCATGTGTTTTTGCTTCTTTCAGACATAACTTAACTAATTAGAAAGTTAAGTTCGTGCACATGATATGATGTGTGGAAATGAACGTGGTACCACGTGGGTATTGTTGAGTAGTTATTTCATAAATATGCAAGTGCCGAGTTGCCGTAAAGAGATGATATTCGTCGTCTTTAAGAATCTTCATTTTTTATTATTTTTTTTTTGATAAAATGTTAAATTGATTAAAAGAAAAAAAAAAATGTTATGTACAAAAGAATGTGTGGGAAAACTGAAAGAAGTTGTATATGGTTCGGAAAGTAGTGGTCATAGTGACTTCGTTAAAACTTTGCGGTAGAAAACCCAGTGGAATAAAACTACTGCAAGGAAAAAGAGTACCACCATGCAACCTGAACCATATACATGAGAATGACAGTAAAAAACAATATAGAGTAGGTCAAGAGGGCACGCCGTGAGTGTAAGCAGGTTGATCCGAGTCCTGGTCATGTCGGGTGTAATGTATCCCAACGATGCGCCAAGCCATAGTAGCGGGACTGTGGAGAGTAATGCAAGCTGGAGATCCGATAGGGAATGGTGGTAATTATGCCTTGAAGGAGGTGAGAGTAAGGATGATGGGCCTTGTCGTGGCATCGAGCATTGCGCTCACACCATATATCGTAGATAGCAGCTTGGAAGCTTAAGTACAATAAGGCGGAGTCTAGGTGGGTGTGAGTTCGACGCTTGAGTGTTGATAGTGTATGGTGCCAATCCGGTGAAGTCCGACGTCTGAGTATGGCTGAAGTGAGGGCACACCATAGTGTGTACGTGTATGGGCAAGCAAAGTAGAGGTAGTCCCTTGTTTCATCCGGTTCGCCGCAAAAGACGCAAGGTTGTGCACGACCCCAGGCTCTCATTCTTCTACCCGTTGCTAACCTATCAAGAACTGCAAGCCAAGAAATAAACGCATAACGGGGTATTGAATGCTTAAACCATATAACAGATGACCAAGATTGATGAGGGTGAACGGGGCAAATCTGTTTCCATGTAGTGGTGGAGTTAAAGTGTGCCGTGAACGTTCCATTTCCATGGTGCCATAAGAGTATATCTTCGACGGATGAAGACGGCACTGGCTCTTGAAGAATTGCTTGATAAGTAGGTCGAAGAGATAGGCGACGGGTACGTCTAATACGCCAGTTCCCGGAGCACGCTGCGTCTGCGACGGTTGCGTTACGTGTAATGTCGAACTCACGAATACCTGCTTCATCTGTAACGGCCAAAAGCGGACCAAGAGTAGACCAGTTATCAAACCAAAAAGATGTAGACTGACCGTTACCTATTTTAGCTTTAATGAAGGTGGAAGCGAGTGGTCGAAGCTTCAATAATTTGCATCAAATCCATGAGAATCTTCATCTTCTAAAGATAAAGATTACAGATTGTGCGTGTATATAACTTCTTTGTTTTTTCTCTTTTACCAAAAAGAACTCCAAAAATTGGTTTTACTTTTACCAATCTTAAGGACAAAAACAACAAACAAAATAAAAGGAAAAAAAAATGCTAAGAATATCCTCAATGCTAAGAACTTTGAATCGTATCTAACATGAACTAGACTCAACCTTAGTTAAATTTGATTCAGATTTAGTTGAGCAAAACTTAAAAATTGAAAGAAAAAAATTCACCATGTTTTATACATTATATAGAAAAGTTAGTTACCTAAGATATTTTTACCATATTTATAAAACTAAAATTTTGATAATTAATGTATTTAGTTAATATTTTTTTTTTTGTTAGTCATAAGAGCATCTCCAACCAAACTCTATTATAGAGTAAAACTCTATTTTAGAGTTGAATCTTCTCCAACCCAACTCTATTTTCTACTCTATAATAGAGTTTTTACTTTTCCACTCTATAAATGGAATAACCCTAATCTCCACTATATTTTAGAGTAAAACTTTTTTATTTACAAGATGATCCTTTAATTGTTATATCTTTTCATATTTTACTAATTAAATTGTTATTTTCGTTTTTAATTCATTAAAACAAAATAACAATCAATAATTTAATAGATATAGTAAATACACTAATAATAACAATCAATCAAAGATAAAGAACCTATATATCACTTTGAAATGCTTTGATTTATCATTTGTGGAAGAAATACTCTAATGATAATAATTGAACCAAAATTATGTAATGTTTTAATATTTTATGATGTCATGCTATTTTAGTTATGTCATAAATGTTTTATTTATATATTATTATGAAATTTTATTATTTTCAAGAATATAAAAAAATTAGGGTCATTTTACAAATTTCACAAATATAAGATTTTTTTTCCATAGAAAAGAATTCATTCAAAAATAATGTCAACAACATTTAACAAAAGGGTATAGTAAGATACGAGAGACAGAGCTTTCCACAAAACTCTCATGCCTAATCCGAAACTCCTAAAAACAGAGTACCATTGCTCAAAAACCCAAGCAAAATCATGATCTCAACAATTGTTGTTGTTCCGACTCAAAGAACTCCTTCAACCAACAAGGAGCTTCAACTGCGATATACGAAGAGTGTACCTTCTCTTATAACACTATGAGCAATTTTATAAGCACCCATATTACAGCTCTTCTCTTCCATTTGTAAGCACCAGTTCGACTTATTCACTGTAAACTGTAGTAGAGGTGCAAGAAAGCCCAACCACGCCGGCCAATCGTTAGGATTATGCAGAGCTTTTATGGTATCCATGGATGAACTCGCGAATATGATCTTATCATGGTGAAGACTGTCCATACTCTCCAAGGCCCATTCCCAGCTTTTGAATTTCGCTTCTATTAAAGAGAACACATCCGAATACTCTCGTCTACTATGGGATAAGACTACCCCTTTATGATCTCTTAGTACCCACGAAGCCCCTGATTTTGCCTGGTTTTGTGACCAAGCGAAGCCAATATTACACTTAAGCTCTCCTATGTTTGGCGCTTGCCAAATGCCTTTCTCTCTATGATGTACAACATGATTTACCACCTCTTGATCACTCGAATGAGCTGCATACCATTGATCCATTCCATTTGTAGCTATCATAACCAATTCCTGAGCCGATATCGTCAATCCTTCAAAGAGACCTTTGTTTCTGTTTTTCTAGAGTTGCCATAGAACCCATGGAATACAACGTTGCTGGGTTTCTTCATCCTTACAACCTCTGATAGTCTGGAAAAGGTGATACATATTTTCATAAATAGAGGAGCTCCAACCTGAGGATGGTAACGGAACATTTGCAACTGCCCAAACCAATCTAGCGAAATCACATTTGAAAAAAATATGATTGATAGTCTCTTCTTCTTCACACATCACACAGCTATCGAAAATCCTCATCCCCCTTCCCTTTAAACGATTAACCACTGCCAAGCTACCTCTAAGGATGCGCCAAAAGAAATGTTTTAGCTTTGAAGGTCCCTTAATACGCCAACATTCCTCGTATAAGGAATTCACAGATGGTTGACATTCTGCTTCCGAATACAGTTGTGCATGTTTCATCCTACATCCTATTTTATAAGCTGATTTTACAGAGAACTTCCCATTCTTTGTATAGTGCCAATGATAAGAATCTGGTTTGTTGATCATTGGCCTTCTACTACAGATAAGCTGAAAGTCTTTCTGATTAAAGAGAACTCTTAGTTTATCAAAATCCCATCTTCCCCTATTTGTGTCAATAATGGCCTGCACTTTTTCTTCTAAATTAACAGCAAAAGGAGGACGAGTAGGGCATCTAAGAGATTTGTCCCATAACCAGTTATCTAACCACAGAAGAGTAGCAGCCCCATTACCAATTGTCTTTCCCAGACCATTAAGCATTAGCTCTCTGCCATGAACCACACTTCTCCAGATGTAGCTAGGTCGTTTTCCCAAAACTGCAGTTAGTATCGAACCATTAGGGAAATATCTACTCTTCATCACTTGAGCAAAAAAACTGTTTGGTTCCATTAAGAGCCTCCACGACTGTTTCGCTAGGATCGCTTGATTGAAAATGCTTATGTCCCGGAAGCCAAGACCACCTAAATACTTAGGCAACGCCAATGTTTCTGAATTTAGCCAATGGATTTTCTTTCTCAAACCATCTGAGTTCCACCAGAAATCTAATATAGCGCTCGTGAGAGTCTTGCATAGAGTAATAGGAAATTTAAAACACGTCATTGCATATACGGGCAAAGCAAGAGCAACAGATTTCAACAAAATCTCTTTACCACCCAGAGACAGAGATTTCGTGTACCAATTAGTGAGTCTATGGGAAAGTTTCTCCTTAATAAACCTTAGTAACTTTTGTTTTGATCCTTTTAAACACTGAGGAAGACCCAGATACTTACTGTTACCACCTTGATTGACTATTCCCGAGAAGTTCTGAATCCAATCTCTTAAACCAATAGGGACACATTCCCCAAATGTGATAGTTGATTTCTCGAAGTTAATTTTCTGTCCAGAGATCAGTTCATACAGTCTAAAACAATTCATCAAAGCTCGAATTTCACTCTTCGATGCTTTACACATGAAAAGCGAATCATCTGCGAATAACAAGTTTGTAATAGAAGGGCCAGTAGGATGAAATCTTATGCCCGATAACAAACAGTTTCTCTCAGCAGTTTCGATGATGTGAATGAGGCCTTCTGTTCCTAAAACAAAAAGAAAATGGGACAAAGGGTCCCCTTGGCGGAGACCTCGTGAGGGAAGAATAGATCCATGCACCTGACCGTTAATCAACACCGAAAATTTAACGTTCGTCACACATAGCATTATCCACTGTATCCAAACCGAACAGAAACCCAGTCGAACCATTATTTCCTTAATAAAATGCCATTCGACCCGGTCATAGGCTTTTGACATGTTCGTTTTAACCATCATGAAATCTGAAGATAACTCTGGAATGGTCCGAAGCCCCTGAATCACCTCGTGTGCAACAGAAATATTATCAGAGATCAAACGAGAAGCCACAAAAGCTGTCTGAGTCGGAGATATTATATTCTGAAGGATAGGTTGTAAACGATGCACCAGAATCTTCGAAATAATTTTGTAAATAACCGGGCAAAGACTAATTGGCCTTAGCTCACTCATACGACTCGGCTTCGGGATCTTTGGTATCAAGCTAATATACGTTCTGCCCCAATCTTTACAAAATCTATTGTCCGTAAAAAATTCCTGGACTTCCTCTATTACTTCTTTTTTTATCAGCTCCCAATAGGTTTTAAAAAAACCGCTAGTGAAACCGTCATGTCCTGGTGCACTATCACTCCTAATTAAAGCCACTGCATGCCAAATTTCTTCCTCCGAGACTGTTCTGGTTAGATGATCATTCATTGTCGGCGTCACTTTGGTTTCAAAGCCAGCAAAGATCAAATCAGCTAATTCTTTAGTGACAGGTTCAGTTGCTTTGAAGATATTTTCGAAGTATTGCGAAGCCACTTTCCCTTTCCCCTCTTCTGAAACTTGAGAATTACCATCTTCGTCAATCAAAGAAGCAATGAAATTTCTAGCTCTTAATGCTTTAACAGATGCATGGAAGAACTTAGTGTTCTTATCACCCTCTAATAACCATTTTGCTCTACTTTTCTGTCTCCAAAAGGATTCCTCTTCTCTAAGAGCAATAGCAAGATCTTTTTTGATCTTATTTAGTTTCCAGGAATTAGGATTCAGTTTACTTGTTTCTTCCTCATGAATTGCTCGAAGCTCCTTAATTCTTACTTGCGAGTTAGTATCATTGCCATTTTTCCATCTACAGATTGCAGTTCGGCATGATTTTAAACGTGAGAGTACCGTATCAGAACGATGATTTGATTGAGAAAGCCAAGACTGTTTAACCACTTGAAAAACCTCTGGAATCTCGGCCCATCTCCTATCAAATCTAAACAGTCTTTTCTTTGAATCATCTTTAACTGTTTCCTTCATCAGAACCGGCCGGTGATCTGAACCAATGCGTTCTAAAAACCATTGATGGGATTGCGAGAATAGCTCATACCAAGCCGTGTTTCCAAAGCTCCTATCTAAACGACTACGTATCCAATGATCACATCGATTTCCTAACCAACTAAAACGGTTCCCCGTACTTGGTAATTCTCTCATATCGCAAATCAGTAGCATTTCTCGAAAATCAGCAAAGTATGAGATACCTTTGGAAGGTTCTCCCAATTTTTCCTTATTCGATTTTATCGCGTTAAAATCTCCAATCATACACCAAGGTTCTTTACGATTGATACCAATTCTCATCAATCTTTCCCAAACGTTTTTCCTTCTCTTGTGTACCGGATCCCCGTAGACACAAGAGAGGAACCAAGTAACTCCCATATCTTTAACCTTTACATCCAGTAGGTTCTTATCCTCAAACTCAAACTCCAAATGAACACTATCTTTCCAAAAAATGGCTAAACCACCACTTCGACCCACCGGATCAACAGATTTAAAATTATCGTAACCCAATCCGCCTAGCAATTGAGAGACAAAATCAGCGGGATTTTTTGTCTCCATGAGGAAAAGGATTTCAGGGAAATGCTCTTTACGCATTTCCTGAAGATGACGAATTGTCCAAGAGTTCCCCAGCCCTTGGCAATTCCAGCTCAAAACACCTATTGAGGATGCAGCGGTCCCTCCTCCGGGACCACCGTCTTGTTAATTAATTTGAGTGATTTGGACGGAGAACACTCAACTCCGATAGCTTTACGTTTAGCTGATAAGAAACCCCTCAGGTCTTTATCGTCCAACGTAGCCGAACTATGTTCACCAGACAGCTTCTTTTGCTCTTTTCGAGTCCAAGAAGATGGCCTTTTTCTGGTTTTCTTTAGACCACTGCTGGTACCGGAGGAAGAAGAACCTGTGGTTCCCATCCTGAACCTCGTAGAACCAGCAATATTAGCCTCTAATATCATTGAAACTTTACCAGATGGAGTAGCATTCGATTGATCAGTTATCTCTTGCGAATACATGCCAGCTTTAATGGCATCACTCATCATCTTTTCTAGAACATACTGATTTTGATTAATGGCTTCAAAATTGAATACCAGACCCTTTTCTTTATCTATATCAGTAGTGAATCTAGTCTCACGTTCCAGCCTGAGTAACGTTTTTTGACCTGCTGGGTTGTTATCAAGACCAGTTATTGATTTCTGGATGCGAAGAATTCTAGCTTTCTTTTCCGAAGGATCCTCAACCTGTAGATATTGTCTCATTTCATCAAGCACTTCATTAGCTATTCTTTGTTTTCCTATCTTTGCATCGAAACCTACTTGATCCTCTGTTAGTACTCCAAACAGAGGGTCCCCCGGACTTAAAATAGGATTAAAGCCCCCCGAGTCACCAGACTTTTTATTCTGCTCTCCCGTAGTTGCAACCGTAGGTACCGCTGAAAGCATAGGGCACTCTTGATGTTCATGAGACAGTCTCAGACAATGGAAGCATCTCTTTCTCACACGTTCATATTCAAAAAACACTTTATCTAGAGAACCATCCGGCAGTTGTATCGTTCTTGATTTTCGTAGAGGGTTGTTAACATTAAAAAGTAACTTAACTCGCACATAGTCTTTAGCTTGAGAACGGTTTGGATCAAAAGCCACCTCCTCAACTTTTCCTATGATTTCACACATGTCCTCAATCATTTCTTCTGTGTAGTGATTGACCGGGATATTCCGAACTCGCACCCACAATGGAATAATAGAGAGGTAATCATCGGGTGGTTCCTTAACCCATCTATCTATCACTACCGACCAATCATTTTGTGTCCAAGTCTTTGCGAGGACCTTCTCAATATCTTCTTCACAACGGAAGATAAACTGGAACCTATCTTTCGAGAGGGCTATTCCTCTAACCCTATCATACAAACCCCAAACCTTTGGGAATTCGAAGATCAATGATTTCATCGACTGGTGCTCCGGATTAAGCAACCGTCCAATGATACTCTTCACGTTCCTTTCACAAGAACTGAATTTACCTTGAGTTTTCAGAACTAAAGGTTCATCCTCATCGAGAGACAAAGCGAACAAGGCTTTATCCAGTTGATTAGCCATGAAAGCGTCTAGAACTGGTAAACTTGAAAGAGAGTCGCGAGAAACTGATCGAAGCTTGAAGAACCCTAGCGGTACCACCACAACCTTGATAATCAAGAAAGGAAAAAAACCAACTAGATTTTTGAAAATATTTGACTAAAGGAAAGACAAATATTTTATTAATCACAAATTAAGAGAAAAAAGGAAATTCTCTTTAACAAAATGCTCAAGAAAAGGTAAGGCAAAACCTCTCTCTGTCTTGGCTACTTCTAAGCCTAAAAGAAGGCGACTGTAAAATAAATAATAAAAAATCGCACAACAATAATAATAACAAATATAAGATACAAGTGACAATTAGTTTGAAAATGAGAATAGACAATATTTGGAATATTATATTATAGAGTAGAAAATAGAGTGATGAGTTGGATCAAAACCCAACTCTATTTTAGAGTCACTCTATAATAGAGTGGAAAATAGAGTAATAGGTTGAAGATGCTCTAACAGATCAACTAGTAATACAAACTCTATAAAAAGGTACAATTGCACTTACAACTGCATAGGTGACAATCAATAGAACACCTATGTTTTTGTTAATATATACTCTCTCTGTTTTTTTTTATAACACTCCCTCTGTTCCATAATATAAGATGTTTTAGAGATTTCTCTTTGTTTCAAAATATAAGATGTTTTCACATCTCTAGGCAAATATTAAAGCTATTAAATACTCTACAACCAACAATAAGTAGTTGTTTTTATTGATTGGTTGAAATGTTTTTAATGTACCATATTTTAAATAAAAAAACAAGTTTCTTAATCTACGCGTTTTTAACTAAAACATCTTATATAATGGAACAGACAGAGTAGATGTTTAAGTTTTTTTAAAAAAATTTTAAAGATAGATATTTTAGATTTTCAATGTGATTTCAAAATGCATATTGTAAATTTCAATACACATTAATTGAAAAATTTTGAATATTTTAGAATACTGTTGGTTGAAATTTAAAGTAACTTATTTCTTAAAAAAATACATTTAATAATTGATAATAACTTGTCTATTTAATATGTGTGAAAATCTTAAAACATTTAATATTAAAAAATAGAGGGAGTAATTTTATTTTAAAAAATTTTTAAAACTTTTTTACACGGTTACACTAACCTCAAGGGGTTATTCTTAGAAGTAATTACAATTTAATATTTGTACCCACTGCATATTTACAACGTGCTCTCTTATCAGTAACAACCGATTTATTTTCTTCTTTTCACATACGCACCTCATGCATTTGCGTTATTAGTTATTATTATATAAACAACCAAAACTCCTTCATGAATATCAAACAAAAACCTAAAGATTCAAAAAAAAAAAAAAACATATTTCTCTACAATGGCAACCTCAAGCATCAAGACCAATTCAATGGGATCAATCCCTAGTTTTGCCATATGCCATAAGCTCGAACTCATCAAAGAAAGCAAAAATCACGACCCAAAACACCAAGAAGATGAAAAACAAGAAGAAAGAGATATGTTTGATTCTCTTCCTAAAGAGAGAGGATGGAGAACTCGTTACCTTTACTTATTCCAAGGTTTTTGGTGCCAATCCAAAGAGATTCAAGCTATTATATCCTTCCAAAAACATTTCAAACCCCTTCCAAACGACGTCGTTTTAGCCACTATACCTAAATCCGGTACAACTTGGTTAAAAGCTTTAACCTTTACCATCCTTAACCGAAATCGGTTTGATCCGGTTGTTTCTAACCACCCTCTTCTCACATCTAACCCTCATGATCTCGTACCTTTCTTTGAGTACAAGCTTTACGCAAATGGAAATGTTCCTGATCTCCAAAGCCGGTCCAGAGCACAGGCAAGTGAAACCACCGATTAACGCACAAACATCTTAAGTATATTTTTGTTAAAATAAACAGACATCTTTGTTGAAATAAAAAGACAATTTTATTAAACAGAGGTTACTTTATTGAATTTTTAAAACTTTTTTATTTTAAAATATATATATTTTTGTAAAACTAATATTCATTAGGGTTATAAGATCGTAAACCAATTTTAATATATCTTAATTAAATATTTTGTTTTTTTGTCACTTTATTTTTGAACCATAACGAATCTTCTAGTTAATTTTTTTTTAAATTGATATATTTACAAAGAGAGTATTTTTTCGGATTTGTGTAGAGCATGCAAAAAGGTTGGACCGACACTGCTGATCTCTCATGTCTAACCACTCCAAGAACGTTCGCAACTCATATCCCATACGGTTCCTTAAAGGACACGATCGATAACCCTGGTGTTAAAGTCGTGTACTTATGTCGGAACCCATATGATACATTCATATCTTCATGGCATTACACCAACAATATAAAATCAGAGTCAGTGAGTCCAATCTCGTTAGAAGAAGGGTTTGATTTATATTGTAAAGGAGTGATTGGTTTTGGTCCGTTTTGGGAACATATGTTAGGATATTGGAAAGAGAGTTTAAAGAGACCAGAGAAAGTCTTGTTTTTGAAGTACGAGGATTTGAAACAAGACATTGAGTTTAACTTGAAGAAGCTTGCAAGATTCTTGGAAGTTCCTTTCAATGAAGATGAGGAACGTAAAGGAGTAGTGAAGGATATAATAAATCTTTGTAGCTTTGAGAATTTGAAGAAGTTGGAAGTAAACAAGTCAAGTAAATCGATTAAGAACTTTGAGAATAGGCATTTGTTTAGGAAAGGAGAAGTGAATGATTGGGTTAACTATTTGTCGACTTCACAAGTGGAGAGATTGTCAGCTTTAGTTGATGATAAGTTAGGTGGATCTGGTCTTACTTTTAAGTATACAGCTAATTAGGCTATGCCACGTTTTCGACATGTATTCTACTTTTGTTTTGAAGATCTTTTTAAGTTGAAGTCAGTTGTTTTTGTTGTTACTTATAATCTAGTTTTGTCAATTTTTATTGTCGGTGTTAAGTACTATTTGTTCATGGGTGTAACTAAATACATGTATGGACACCAAAAGATAGTGGGGTTTATTTAACCCCAACAACATTTAATAATTATATTATATGTTGTTTATTGAATAATTGTATTGACTCTTATGTACACCAAAAGAAAATGGAGTTTATTTAACCCCAACAACATTTAATAATTTTAGAGGAATTCTAAAAAATACCACACAAAACTAGGTTTATTTCAAAAATACCACACATTCTCAAAAGTTCAAAAAATACCACAAAAATGTTTTTGTTATAAAAATACCATAAAATTAAAATAGCTTTAAAACTTCAAATTTAAACTCTAAAACCCTAAAACCAAACCTACCACTTCAAAACTAAATCCTAAACTCTATTTAGTGAATCCAAACCCAAAATTTTAAATTATAAACCCTTAAAATTTACTTTTTATGTTTGTGGTATTTTTGAAACATTTTGCAGTGTGTGATTTTTTTTGAATATTTTGAGAGTGATATTTTTGAAATTTGAATTTTTTTTAAAGATATTTCAAGGAATTCCACGTAATTATATTGTTTGTTCTTTATTTAATAATTATATTGACTCTCATGTAAAACTTTTTTGACAATGCAAAACAAATCAAAAACACATAAAAGTAATGAAGAAGAACATTTACATAAATTCATTCTCTTATATGGTCAAATATTAATCTAATTATATATGATTACATAAATAGTCTCCTAAAAGGATTTTGATTTTGATTTTTTTTTTTTTTGCATAGGGGTCAAAATCCAAAATTTCAAACCGAAATCGAATTGATAACACCTAAATCCTAATTACAATGCTGCTAACCAAAAGTTACATTATCATCTATCTTAAACATGTTTGCAATTTCCAAGCTTTCCCTCTTAGCAAACATATGTAAGATGACAAAAGATTTAAGTTATACATGAATATATGTTTACATCACCAATGAATCATTTCGAGTAATTATTTACCCCAAATAAATACCAAAAAAAAACAAAATAAAGGAAAAAAACATAAAAAATTGAATAAAGAGACGTACATACGTGTAGACACGTTTGTATTGACACGTGTGAGTGTACACGTGTTTCTTTTCCCTAATGCGATGTCGTTTTAGACTCGAACGAAGAAGATACTGAGTTCAGGTCCACTATTCCCATCAGGATTCATCATGTAATAAGTCTCTGAATCTTTTGATCCAATCACTCTCTCAAAATGTGCTCTCATATAAGTCAAATCACCTTCTTGTCCTCCTCCTCCTCCTCCACCTTCCTCCGTCGTACCTCCATTACTCACCGGTAAAACACCAGCACCCATCGAAACAGCATGAAGCATCTGCATAACAACCAAATCTTCTTCCGTCGGTTGTCTCTTAACACCATAACCTGATTTCTTACCATTACAAAACAAAGCCCAAATCGGTTCATCAATAATCTTAATTTTCTCATTCGGTTTCTTCTCACATTCCAACGCAATTCGAACCAAACCGATTCCAAGATCTTGCAGCAATTTCCCCGTCGGAATCGCTAATTCTAACAACAAAATCGGTAAAGAACGCGGATTCTCTTGAATCGCTAAATTAACTCGCGTTTTGCGGTACCCAAATAGCGTTCCAGTGACACGTGTCCCTCCGTGGACGTGGTTCTCGTGGAGCCTTGTTCCTCCTACGGGGAGTTTACACATTGGTGACATTATTGGAAGTGATCGAAATGCTGATTGGACTCTACGGAAGATCTTTGTTGATTTGTTTCCGATTGTTTTGTTGCTTTTACCTGATGGTTGCTCTAAGGTGATTTCTGGTCGGACTGTTGCTGATGATGATTTCTTTGATTTTGGACTTCCTAGAGGTGATACAGTCGGAGGAGTTAACGGTGGTGTTGCCATTTTTAGAGAGATTAGTATACAAAAGATGAAATTTTTTTCTCTTTGTTTCAGAGTAATAATAACTTCAATTTTTATATAATCTTGAGGATTTCGTGGAACGCACGTCTTGTTAAAGTTTGATATCTTTGTTTATTTTTGCAAAATGTAAACTCTGCAACTTTCTTATGGTTTTAATCTAGGGGTGGGGATAACCGAGTAAACCGAATCGAACCGATTTTAGTTCAGTTTATTCGGTTATTTTTGGTAATTTTTTTATTTTTAGTTCGGTTTTAGGTTCGGTTCGAAAATAATTTTATTTTATACTAAATTAACCAAACCAAATTTTCAAAATATAACCGAACAAATCGAAATTAACCGAAAAAGTTGAAAATAAACAGAAAATAAACCAAAATTAAGATTTTTGAACCGAAAAACTTCTTATGGATTTATCTAGGGTGGGCATAACCGAATAAACTGAACCGAATTTAGTTCGGTTAATTTGGTTATTTTCAACAATTTTTTATTTTAATTCGGTTTTCGGTTCGGCAACAATTTTGTTTCATACTAAATTAACCTAATCTAATTTCCAAAATATGACGGAACAAATCGAAATTAACCGAAAAAATCGAAAATAAACCGAAAAATTCAAAAATAAACCAAAAATCAACCAAAATTTAATCAAAATAAAGATTTTTGAACCCAAAAAATCGAATTTCAAAAACGAACCGAAAAAAAACTGAGTATCGAATCGAACCAAACAGTTTGATTCGCTTCAATTCGGCCAAAAACAAAAAAACAAAAACAAAAAAAACCAACGACCAGTCCTAGATTAATATAAAAATTTGATTAGATGTTTCTGTTTAGTTGTAAGACTAATTCTCTGCACTTCTGGTTTTGAAAGTTGTCTCCCACTTACATGTGTCTTAATGCTATATAAAAAAATTCATTTTTTGACCATATTTTAATTTCAGATTCTATAGAAAGTGGACTTCACAAACTCGCTCATAACATATTGTATAAAGAAGTTGAAATCCAGAAACAGAGAACAAAACTGAAGCTTGAGAAGTCAAGACACATGTCACATACACACACTTTATATGATATATATACACACATAAGGATCTCCAAAAGATGATGAGGTTTTTCCTTCATCCTTGAACTGAAGAAATTCTCTTTTGTGGAGGCAAATTTCTCATGTTAGATTCCATTTTGTTGAATGTGAGATTTGCAACAGCTCTGTCTATTGAGTTTGTTTCTAACTCTGTCTCTTGCTTTCTGTTTTATTGAAGAACAAAGATAATGAATACCATTGTTTAAGCATCAAAGTATAATCAGAGGCGGCTCAGTGGGGGACAGTAGGGGCGATCTCCCCGGGTCTTTCCTCTGAACCGATAATTTTAGGACTTATTTTCTCAAAGTTTTATTTTATTTTTTAAATAGCGATTTAAAAAGTAACAATAATAAATAGTTATTTGTATTTTATTTATATTTATAGAGAAATTTAACAATACAAATCTAATACATTAAAATTCGATAAATTATTTATTAATTTTTTTAACAAATAAAATGTAAGGGATCCGGGGTCCACAGTCTCCCACTGAGCCGATAATTTTAGGGCCTATTTTCGCAAAGTTTTATTTTATTTTATAAATAGTGATTTAAAAGTAACAATAATAAATAGTTATCTGTATTTTATTTATATTTATAAAAAAAAATTTACAATAACAATCTAATACATTAAAATTCGATAAATTATTTATTAATTTTTTTGACAAATAAAATGTAAGAAATCCGGATTTTATTTTGTCCAGGGTCTTAAAATTTGTGAGCCGGCACTGAGTATAGTCAATGAAGAAAAAAAATATTTACCTAGTTCCATCTTCAAGTAACTCCTCTGAGTAGTTGTTTCTTGATTCAGTTTTGTGTTGTGAGTTCTTTGCAAGACGGTAAAAGGTATCTCTGAAGCACTTTCTTGTATTATCAGTCATCTATACAAAAGAAAAGGTAGCAAGTCTTGTTACAAAACTGATTAGAAAATCTACAAAACCAAGATTGTAGGTTAAGATCAAGATCACTATACTTTACCTTTTCTGTAGCTCTTTGTAGATCTTGTAACACAACTTCTTCAGCAGATGCTTCCTCTATGTTGTTCTCCTCACACATATTCATTGGTGTATCATCCTCCTTTTAAGAGAAACAATGTTTCCAAGATTAACACATCTCTACTATTGTCTTAAACTAATCCTCAGACTCTGCAGAATTCAACAAAATTTGTCTAGACCATTATATTATAACTACTTTTTTTTGTCACTTTAATTTCGGGACAGATCAGTCTAGTTAACCGAATTGCACAAGATTCGATCTTTGATCTGATAAGAAAGATAACAGATGTAACAACCCTACATCATTTGCATCTCTTTAACTATAATCACTTAGTTGTGTTATAACCACTTCCCGGTTTAATATTTGGATCATAACGGATTGGTCTGATAATGCAAAATCTATGAAAAAGAAAATCTGCACTAGCATAACGAATAATCAGATTCGATGTCTAGTTTAATAAAAAGATAACCGATGTAACTAACACTAGACCATACTTAACTATAACCTAGAGCTTGGCACTTAAACCGAACCGAATTTAGTACGGTTGATTCGGTTGAGTTTATTCGGTTATTTCGGTTCAATTCGGCGATTTTTTTATTAGGTCGTTTTTCGGTTCGGTTCGGTTCGGCAACAATTTTTTTTCAAACTAAATTATCTGAACTGAACCAACTCGAACTTGCTAAAATTAACCGAACAAACCAAAAATAACCGAAAAAACAAAAATAAATAGAAAATTAACAAAAAATTTAACCGAAATTAAGATTTTCGAACCAAAAAACCGAACTTCAAAAATGAAAAACAGAACCGAACAAACCGGTGCCGAACCGAACCGAAAAAACCGGACGTCCACCCTTTATAACCACTTAGTTGCTATTATGTTATTGTTAGTATAGGAAACGAGTGAGTTCTTACCATAGGCATGTCTTGAGAAGGTTCCCAGTTATAATGAAACATAGGTACTTCTCTTCCATCAAGAGTGTCTAGATATGCACTTGAAGAACCAAGACTGATACTATCTGACTCCTTGAAAGAACCAAGACTATTCCCTGGAACATCCTCCAAAATGGAACTTCTTCATTAATAACCGGAAACAAAAAAAAGAGAAGAAGAGAGACAAAAAGTAATTACATCTGAAACTATATTTGAATCTTTTTTGTTTCTATGAATGTTTGTGTGATTGGGGAATATACAAGAATATGTCATCGATTTGTTGAATTCCATTGAAATCATGAAGTGATTCTTCTTTAATCTCCATTTGACTATATAATCCTCCACTAAATCCATTGTTAATCACATCATAATCAAAAGATTTATCTACAACTTGTGAAGAGTTCATCATGTTCCATTCATTCCATACATCAGGAGATGGATATGAATCTGATGATTCATTATAGTTAGGTACTACAAGATCTTCTAGATTCCTTCTTGAATAAAGATCCATGATTGTTTCAACTGTTCAAAGTCACAAAACACTAGTTTCAGAAAAAGGAGGAAAAAAAAATATCTAAGTGTTATAATAAAATATAAATTCCACAAGGTACGCAATAAATCGTCCACAAAAACTCGTCCACCAAATCGTTATGTCGTTTTTGTCCACAAAGCAATCCGCAAACTGTCCACAACCAACGCTGCTAGTAATTTTGTCCACCGGAAACATAAAATATAAAAAACTAACCTTTGTGTTTATGTCTTCTTCTTTTCAATAAAATCAGAACAATATTGAGTTTATGTCTTTTGATTTTTTGCAGATTTGTGATGAGTGAAAGTATAGAGAAAGAGAGAGGAAATGTGAATCTAAAACTTTAAGATTTTTTTTCGTGGTTAAGGATTGAGAGATAAGATTTGTGGCTTAGATTTATCCTCCATCTAAAGCAACTCTTTTATTGGTCCACGTGTTAGGCGTATCTTTTTCTTATGTGATGTCGGTATTTGGAATCTTGTTTTGTTATTGGCTAACTTTTTAGGCAATGTGATTAGCTCATAGTTTTGTTGAGACGTGCCATGTTCACTCGATTTGGTTCATACACGTGGCATTTCGGTATAGGAGGTTATGACACGTTACAGACTGTTAAACGGTGGAGTGGGACCCTTGTTTTATGGCATATAAGTGGATAATGATTTTTTTTATTCTTATGTATTAATCGACATAGAGTTGGGCTTGGGCTATCGTGGCCCATTAACCTTAAAACTAATTCAAACTAAACTAATTCATATGTTAATTCAAGTTCTTAGCTATTGTAATAGTTATGTTTGGAAAGGAAAAAAAACTATTGTAATAGTTGATTTCTTTTTTATTTCGGAACTATTATAAAAACAATTTTGTTATCAATATAAGTGTCAAAAAGGCTAAAACTCGTGGGTTAGGCCTAACCTAAACGATAATAAAATGAATTTAGACAAAATATTTATGTCTATTTAAAGGCGGATTTTGCGGGCTAATCCATCACAAACTGCATATTTAACGAGTTTTGGTCCGCGAGTTGGCATGTCAGTCTGCAGACTACTAATTTAAATATAATAAATTAAATTTTTAATAATTTTATATATTTAGTACATTATAATCTATAAATAAAACATATAACAAAACATAAAATTATAAAATCTTAGTGTATAAAATTAAAATATTTATAAAAATTATGTATTTATATTATTTTCACTAAATTAAGTTATCAACTTTAAAATTTATTTATTTATTTATTTTAATTTTTACATAATTTAAAATATAAATAAAATGTTTGCAGGCCGATCCGCTAAACTACAAAATCCGGGGGTGCGGACTTAAACATTTTATTAAATGTCCATGGGTTTTGCGGGTCAATCCGCCATAAATTAACAAAATTCGAATTGCAAAACAGGCCAAATGGATGCGGTTCAACCCGTTTGACACCTCTAGTTATCAACAAACCCCGATTTCTCAAATCGAATAACATTTATATAAAAACTAAATGATCACGTTAGTTTTCTCGTATGAAATACAATTTCATAAATGTGAATTTCAAAATTTACAGTGACCTTAAGAATATAGAGGATAAAGAAAAAAACTTGGTATCAATGATTGTGTACACTAAATTGGGGCAAAGCCAATGAAGTGTTCATAAACTAGATTTTTTAAAAGATATATCATTAATCAAAATTAAAAATGACTCAATCCAATTACACCTAATTTTTGCTATAAATGAAAGTGAGACTTCAAATTTGACTAATTCACTCAATCATAGAATCACTAAAGAACTCAAAAGAAAAATAGAAAAATGGTGAGATACATTAACCAAGTAAAAGAGTTGAGATAAATCAGCAAAATATATATTATCTTATTTATTTACTTTTTCTAGCCTTACTTTTTCTTTAATCATTTTTCTAAAAGTTAATTTCTTCTCAAGGGTGTAGAGATAGAGATCTTTCTTCCCCAAGAGAGTTTGTACATTTCTCGAGATCAAATTCAAGTTCTTCTACTCGTTCTTTCGTCGCGAAACCGCGTTTGATTTCTTCTTCGTTGACTTGTCTGCTATTCTCACTAGACTCGATCTCGCTGCTACAGGAAATGCTTCGTAAGTTGAGTTAAATTTGGATTAATGCTGTTTGTTTATCGGATCTTAGTAGTCTCCAGTTCTCGTGCTGTGTTCATTGAAGTGGTTTCGATTTCATAGGTTAATTGGAAATCTGAGATTCCGTGGAGTATTGTAGCTGGATCGAGATGGAAGAGTATGTTTATTACACATTCTTCGTTTTATTTGTGTGATTTTTTTTCTTCGTTGTGCATTCTGATTGATTTACTGGTTATATTTGTTTCTGTATAGAGAAAATGCTGTTGAGATTCTGCAGAGATATCGCCGAGATAGGCGGAAACTCTTGGATTTTATGTTGAGTGGTAGCCTAATCAAGAAAGTTATAATGCCTCCTGGTGCAGTCACTCTTGACGATGTGGATTTGGATCAAGTTAGTGTTGATTATGTCATTAACTGTGCTAAGAAAGGTAATTAATAGTTCACTGCTTCTTCTTCCTCTCCTGTTTCCTTGATCCTTTTGTTTTTATAGAGTAATGCCTATTGTTTTAATGCAGGTGGAATGCTCGAACTTTCTGAAGCGATTCGGGACTATCATGATCACACTGGATTGCCATATATGGTGTGATTCTCACTTGTCTAACTTTACTGTACTTAGTGTTAGTATATTCACATATATAACTTACCTTGCCTTCCCTTTCTTGCTTCATTTGTATCAATCATTTACTAAATGCTTAGGTCTTATACATATTTCAGAATAGTTTGGGTACAGCTGATGAGTTCTTTTTGGCTACAAATCTTGAATCTTCTGGCTCACCTCCAAAAAGGGCACCACCACCTATTCCTATATTAACTTCTTTGTCCTCTGCAATGGTTACAAATCCGGAATGGTGTGAATCACCAACTGTGCCACCATTAGTGCGATCAGAGTCTATTGATTCACCACAAGCTCAAGAGCTGACTGTTGATGATATTGAAGATTTTGAGGACGATGATGACCTTGAGGAAGTTGGTAATTTCAGGATCTCAAGGCGGACTGTAAATGATGCGGCTGATCTTGTGCCAAAACTGCCTTCCTTTGCGACTGGTAAGAAAAATTGGGAAATACATATCTCTAAGAACATATTCTGATAAAAAATATATTGTTATTGTTATCCGACTGGATAAACCTCATAAAATTATTTAAAGCGTACATGGATTTCTAGGCCTGGTGATTTTCATTTATAGATGGTGCATTTTAGTTCAAGAAACAAAAGGAGTATGACTGGAGTATAAGTAGTATGCACATTAAAAAATTAATATCCTACTGAATTACTGATTTATTATGAAAGTTGGAATGTATTTCTGTTACAGGTATTACAGATGATGATCTCCGTGAAACTGCATTTGAAATTTTGTTGGCTTGCGCTGGAGCCTCAGGGTATACAGAATATTGACTTACTTTTTAATTTCCTTGTTTAGCTAAGGTGTGCCTGAAATTTTCAGTCAGTCTTAGTGATACCGTTTTTCTAATTCATATGTTTTCAACATGTATTATGTAATCAAATAGGGGTCTCATAGTACCATCAAAAGAGAAAAAGAAGGAGAAAAGCAGGTCTAGACTGATTAAGAAGCTTGGTCTCAAAAGTGAGAGTGTTTCTCAGTCTCAGACTTCATCAGGAATGGTTGCTCTTCTAGAAATGATGCGGGGCCAAATGGAGGTCTTTCTCTCTTTCATTGTTACTTTTTATATCATTGTTAGAAGCATATATGGGTTGCAAAGGCATGCCATGGACTTTACATATTTATCACTATACTTACCTGGAGAGTTGTTCTTACTTCTTATGTTTTCCAAATGTCTCCGCTTCAATGATTTTAGTACGCAGTTGCACATTTTCCGATCAGTTTACTATTTCCATATGTCAATGTATTGTATTATGTTTTCTATGTTGTTGCGTAAACTACCATATGAACAATCACAGTTCAACGTCTTTATGTGGTCGATTGTTTGTATTGTATCTGGCACTCAATCTTTAAGGCTTCTACAGATTTCTGAGGCCATGGACATCAGGACAAGACAGGGGTTGCTTAATGCCCTAGCTGGAAAATCTGGGAAAAGAATGGACAGTCTCTTGGTACCTTTAGAATTGCTATGTTGTGTGTCTCGTACCGAGTTCTCTGAAAAGAAAGCATACTTACGGTGGCAGAAAAGGCAGGTAAAGATCACTTTTTGATATCTGGTTGATATTGGTCGCTTCTTTCATTTAATACTTGGGTTCTGTCATCTATTGACACTTTGTTCTCTCAGTTAAATATGCTGGCAGAGGGGCTCATTAACAATCCTGTCGTTGGATTTGGAGAATCAGGTCGTAAGGCAACTGACCTGAAGAATCTTCTGCTAAGAATTGAAGATTCAGAGGTATTTTTCTACTTATATTCATTTGATTTATTACATGGTATAGACGTCAGATAGCAGAAAGGTTTCCCTTGAAGACTCTAGAATTCTTCCTATTTATTATGAAAATTTTGATGAATGCACATTATACGTCCCCACTGCTTTCATTACCCATATAAAATTCATCTGAAGACAAGCTTTTGAAACTGTACTTAGTTGCCTGTGTTTAAACCGTGTTGGAATTTAATTTAGAAAAATATTAGTCCAAGCTGCAGAAATCCCTATTTAAAGTTCTTTGACCTTTACTGAAAATTGAATTTGGCTTAAATTAGCGGTTTCATAATGTCTTCTTTTTTCTTTCTTTTCTATATATAGTCTCTTCCATCCTCAGCCGGAGAGGTGCAAAGAGCAGAATGTTTAAAATCTCTTAGGGAAGTTGCTATTTCACTTGCCGAGAGGCCGGCTCGTGGTGATTTGACGGGTGAAGTATGCCATTGGGCTGATGGCTATCATTTGAACGTCAGACTATATGAAAAATTGCTTCTCTGTGTCTTTGACATATTGAATGAAGGCAAGCTCACAGAGGTTTGTGATTTATGTTAAAATATTCTTAGTCATTTAAAAATCATATTGATTTGAAAGGTTCTTCTTCTCACTCTTTGAACTGCTAGGATTCCTCTGTTTTCCTCATATTGATATTCCCATTTACATTGCTGTTAAAAATTATTGACAAGTTGCCTTTCAATTGGTTCTTGATTTTTCTATAAAATAGTTATGAAGTAACCCTGGTCATTTTATTTTATTATAGGAAGTTGAAGAAATTCTTGAACTTTTGAAGTCAACATGGCGTGTTCTTGGAATTACAGAAACCATTCATTACACATGCTATGCATGGGTATTGTTTCGGCAGGTAAACGTGGGAAATTTTTTTTCCATATTATAATGACAGTCAGTGAGGCTTCATATTGGTCTTCTTACGGTAGCTTTACAAACATGTCGTCTGATTGCAGTATGTAATCACCAGTGAACAAGGACTTTTGCGACATGCTATTCAGCAGCTAAAAAAAATCCCTCTAAAAGAACAGCGTGGGCCTCAAGAGCGCATACACTTGAAAACCTTGCAATGTAAGGTTGAAAATGAAGAGATATCTTTCCTGGAGTCCTTCTTGTCACCTATTCGGAGTTGGGCCGATAAGCAGCTGGGCAATTACCATCTGCATTTTACTGAGGTTTTACCTATAATCAAATGTGTTCATTCATATATAGGATCAGGTTTCATATGCATTCAGTTTCTTTTTCTCGATTTATATAGTTGAAGTTAGTGTTTTTTTTCTACAACTTTTGCAGGGTTCACCTGTCATGGAAAATACAGTTGCCGTTGCAATGATAACTTGGAGGCTTTTGTTGGAGGAATCTGATAGAGTATGTAACCTGCTTTTTAGTGGAATGCTAGTGAATAGTGATATGATTTCCCTAACATGTGTACTGTACTTTCAACATAGAATAATGGTTATTTTTCTCTACAGGCGATGCATTCTAAATCTTCAGACCAAGAGCAAATTGAGTCCTATATTTCATCTTCCATCAAGAACGCATTCTCAAGGGTGAGTTTTATATTGAATTTGCAGATTCTTGACCAGCATGGCATATCAGTTCTCATTTATGTCCATTATAAATTTATAATAATTAAGCAATTCATTTCTAGTGTGTCCAATTTGACAAATAATAATATAGAGGGTATGATGAGGCTGATTCTTGCAATTTGCAGATGTCACTTTCTATCGATAGATCAGACAGAAACAGTGAGCACCCTTTGGCATTGCTTGCTGAGGAGACAAAAAAATTGGTGAAAAAGGACTCTGCGATCTTTATGCCAATCTTATCTCAGAGACACCAACAAGCAGTAGCGTTTTCTTCATCTCTGGTTCACAAGCTTTATGGGAACAAGTTGGTAAGCTTGATGCTGGCATCCCATCTTGTTACTTTTTTAGTTACCTTATCAGTTATCACGGTCAGAAGTGACATCCTGACTTTGTATTTTATTTCAGAGACCTTTTCTTGATGGTGTTGAACATTTGACTGAGGATGTTGTATCTGTTTTTCCTGCGGCTGATAGCCTTGAGCAATATTTACTGGAGTTAATGACTTCTGTCTGCGGAGATGATATGAATGGACCGTACTTCAGAAAATTAATTCCATATGAGGTCAGGCTCACATATGTTTTAGTTTGAATTTTAGGAAGAGTTACCTGTAAACAGAGTCGAATTCAGCAATCACTCATGTTGGCTGTAACATTTCTCAATTTTATATCTGCTAGCTTGAATCTCTCTCTGGCACATTGGTTTTGAGATGGATCAATTCACAGCTGGGAAGAATTTTAAGTTGGGTGGAGCGAGCTATTAAACAAGAGGTGAAAATCTAGTGTTCCCTTTACTAATCCGTTGAAGAACTGCTCTTCTCTCTGTTTTTACTAGTTTCTTTTTTTCCGAATCATAACATGTCTAAGATTTTCTATATAGCATTGGGACCCAATATCACCTCAACAGCGGCATGGTAGCTCGATTGTCGAAGTTTTCAGGATTGTGGAAGAGGTAGGGGTCCTGCTTCCTCTTTCTTTGTTGAGTTTAGATTTCACTCTAGTTCCCAATATATACTTGAGAAAGATTTTGGCTCGAATGTGTGTCTGTTCTTGTATGCATCAATATTATATTGAACAAAGCTGTGATATCTTTGTTTCTTGTAAAGGCACAGGTTGGTCTCAGTTAGCAAATATCCCTTTACTTCTAAAAACATTTCTGATTAAGATATTGGATGATGATTGATGCAGACTGTTGATCAATTTTTTGCAATGAAAGTTCCAATGAGATCCATTGAACTAGGCGCTTTATTTCGTGGCATTGACAATGCGTTTCAAGTATATGCTAATCATGTCATGGAGAAGATAGGTATGCACCATATGACTTGTCGAATTTGTTTCAATGCTTTGAAGTTTAGTTGTTTAGTTTTATCTTTCATTAACCTGGAATATTGAATTTTATAATACCCAGCTAGCAAGGATGATTTGGTTCCACCTGTCCCTGTTCTTACTCGTTACAAAAAGGAAGCAGCAATTAAGGTCTTTGTAAAGAAGGAACTATTCGAATCAAAACATCCTGAAGAAAGAAGGTCCATTAGCATTGATGCTCCTGCAACCGCTATTCTTTGCGTTCAGCTCAATACTTTACATGTAACTTTAAGACCTCTTCCTCAGTTCAAGCATCATATTATCTATAAAGTATTCATATGCTCTCTTTTTTCAGTATGCTGTTAGTCAATTAAGCAAGTTGGAAGACAGCATATGGGATCGATGGATAGCAAAAAGACCTCGCGAAAAGATTGTCATCAGTATGGATTTTCTATGACGTTATTCCTTTACAAAAGTTCTTATTCTTTCTTAAATTAATTTTAACCATATGAATAATGCATTCGATTTTGGCTAAACTTGAAGGAAAATCTTTGGTTGAGAAATCCAAGAGTTTTAACCAGAAGGAATCTTTTGAGGGGAGTAGAAAAGACATCAACGCAGCTTTGGATCGTATTTGCGAGTTCACTGGTGAGATGCCAAATGTTTATATCCTATAGAAAGGATCCATTATCAAACTAATCATGATTCTTTCCCACTGCAGGAACTAAGATTATCTTCTGCGATTTAAGGGAACCATTTATTGAAAATTTGTACAAGCCAAGTGTTTCTCAATCAAGATTTGAAGCTTTAATCGAACCTCTTGACAATGTAAGAAATCTCCCTTTAAGCAAATCACTTCTTTTTGTTACATGAACTGCCACAAACAAAGTTCTATTAAGTTTGGTAGCATAAATTTCGAGATTTTCATGGTGCTTCGGCACACGTCAATATTAGAAAATACTGTTCTTATGTTATTGTTGCTAAAGCGGATTTCCAATTACTTTGACCAGGAACTTGGGCAGCTATGCAGTGTGATAATGGAGCCATTGAGGGATCGTGTAGTCACTAGCCTGCTTCAAGCATCACTTGTCTGTAGTTTAATCTCACTTGGTTTATTTACTCTATAGACAAATCTCTCTGCCTTATGATAAATTCTATTCATAACCTACCAGGACGGATTGCTACGCGTATTATTGGATGGAGGCTCATCACGTGTATTTCATCCAAGTGAGTCAAAACTGTTAGAAGAAGATGTAGAGGTCTTAAAGGTAACTCTTTCTGACCAATCATTTTAATTTCGACAGCCCCAAAACAAATCCCCTATGCCCCTCATATGGATTAATCGATGTTTCTAGGAGTTCTTTATTTCTGGAGGAGATGGACTTCCTAGAGGAGTGGTTGAAAACCAAGTAGCTCGTGTTCGTCTTGTTGTCAAGTTACACGGATATGAGGTTTGTATAACTGCTTTTGGTTATCTATTTTGTCATGAGTCGCAACGGATTGGTACAGTAGTGATAACTAGGGAGAATTTGCACTCGAGTGCCCAAGTTCGAACCTGATATGGTAAAAAGGCAACATAGGTGACAATTAGGGCTGGACAAAAAAAACCGGAACCAAAGAACCGAAAAATCGGTTATGGATCGGTTCCGGTTCCACTCATATTACCTAATGGTTCCTGAGACGAAGAACCATAGATATCGGGTAGGAACTGGAATCGAACCGAGAACTGATGGGTAGAACCGAAGAACCGATATTTTTTGTTGCTTTGAATATTTTTTAGGGTATTTTAAAATAATTTCCGATATTTTAAACTAATATTGGGTATTTTAAATTAATTTCATATCAACTTTTTTCGGATAAATTTTTTTTTGGGTTGACTTCACTAACCTACCTCAACTTTGTCCATCCAAATTTTTTCCCCCTGAACTTTAGACCTCCTTAGTTTTCCACATGAACTTAGATTGCTCCTTATCTAACCCCCTCAACTTTGTCCATCCAATTTTTTTCCCCCTGAACTTTAGAGCTCCTTAATTTCCCACCTAAACTTAGATTGCTCATCACCCGACCCCCTCAACTATTCGTTCTCATCATTTTATCCCCCAAAGTGATTTAGAACACTTATTTGCGATTTAAATGATAAAAAGCGATACCAAATCGTGTTTTGGCTTAACCTAATAAATTTACGCTAAAATAATTTTAATATTAAATCTTACGTAAAATATTTTCAATATTACTTTTAAAATAATACAATAAAAATATTTTAAAATCAATTAAATGAAAAATGAAAAATTTATAATATTATAATATTTTAAATAATAAATTAAATTAAAATATTCTGTTTTTAATATTAAAAATATTATGTTTTTAATTGAAATATTCTGTTTTTAATTAAAATAATAAAATTAAATATTTGTTTTTAATATTACAAATATTTTAGTTTAATTTATTAGTTTAAAAGTAATATAAAAAAATATTTTACGTAAGATTAATATTAAAAATATTTTAA
>OVAV01000082.1:0-26584 GCA_900406375.1 Iberis amara | reverse complement strand
CCTCGACCGAGCGATCTCAACCCACCGACGATTGCTCCGTCTAGCGCGACGATTCCCCACCACCGTGGAACGCTCCGGGAGACTATCATACACTCCGAAGCCCAACTCAACAAAAGCTAACATGCAACACTCAGGCGCTATAGATGTTCAACCTAACAATGATCCCCATGAGAAACAACCACCTCAGGGAGTAAATCAACCCTGGGTGACTGCTGATCCACTAAACCAGACCGAACACACGGTGAATTATGAGGTCAACGCCGGACTGACCGACACGACTGACTTCGAGGAATACGAGGATTACCATCAATTCACGTGCCAAACGACCAAAAAATCTCGACCATCGAGTCAAAGATCCAAGAGATGAAAAATTCTCTCGAAGAAGTCGTTTGTCAAATGAACTCTAAGGTCCACCAAGCAATCAGCTCGGCACCCGAACTAGACCAGTTGATGGAAAAGATATTGCGAAGTTCGTATGCCCCGCATATCAAAAACGCCAAGGTGCGAAACCTTGGGAAAAATTAAGATTCCTTTCTATGAAGGGAAAACAGACCCCAGTGCATACATGACAGCCTTCAGCATAGCGGTCGGTCAAGCATAATTTAACGAGCACGAAAGAGATGCAGGCTACCGCCAACTCTTTAGCGAACATCTCCAAGGACCAGCACTTAGGTGGTTTTCCAGACTGCCCGAGGGCTCGGTCCATAGCTTTAACCAAATGAGTCTAATGTTCCTCGAACACTACTCAATTTACATTGAAAAAGATATCTCTGATGCCAACATGTGGAGCATGACCCAGGGACCTAACGAACCCCTCAAGAAATTCATTGACCGATTCAAAGAAGTTATATCCTGAGTAGTAGTCACAGATAGTGCCGCTATCACCGCCCTGAAAAATGCCGTCTAGGGCGAGTCTGAATTCCGAAATGAGTTGATTCTAAACACTCCAACAACCATTGATGATGCTCTCCATAGGGGGAAGATCTTCGCGCGTATAGAAGAAGACCTAATCGAAATGCACAATAGGGATAGATAAAGCAGCTCGAACACCCATGGAGCGCTCATCACGTCAAATAATTCCACCGTTGAAAAACATTTTATTGCTTTTTCTTGCAATTTCAATGAAACCTACTTGTAGCTTTTGTCAGCAAACTACGGTCGGGCTTGATCTCCACACTAGGGGTACGTTGGCAACTCGTTTTACGAGTTCAACTCTGAAAAATTAATAAAACAAGGAAGAAGAATCCAAATTTTTTAAATCGCCCCAGCAGGGAAGAAGAATCCAAATTCTTTTTATCGCCCCAGCATGGAAGACGAATCCAAATTATTTGGTCATGCGACAATGCCACTCGCCTCCGCGTAGAACCTATTAACACTTAGAAGCAACAGGGGCTTTCCAAATCAATACCACAAGAGCTATGGACGCATTTCACTTACGTATGTCCTTGTTAAAACAAAAAATTGGGTTCAAATAAATGACTAGGAAAATCCAATGAAGGCCCAGGAGGATTCGTCAAGAGAATATTCTGCCTGATATTCTGCCTGAGTATATTCAAAAACTGCTTGGGAACTCAGTATCCGGTATGCCGCAGCCGACCGTGAAGGAGCCCGAGCGAGTGAGTACCGAGTTGTAACAGCCCCGAGATCCAAGAGGAATTTGTTGAAGTCTCAAGTCGTAGAAGTTCGAAACCGAGCAGGAATTTCGAAGCCATTACCCTAGGTATCTAGAAGCCTCAGCAAGAACTCAAGAAAAGGGAGGACACCACACCAGTACCCAACACCTCAAACAAATGGTAAACGATCCAAAAACTTAACTTTATTATAATTTAATTTGCAATATGAAAGTAGCAACAAAACGCTAAAACACATAATANNNTACATTGTTTGACCTGGCCAGTCATACAATACATCGCACACTCCCAGTGGGTAACAGCCTGAGCAACCCTCAGCATTGTGTAAGCGCAAAAGCCGAGCTCCGTCTCGCAACAATGCATTGAAACATATGGCAAACATCTTTAATGGTTGAAACTTCTGTCACACATTTAACATTCGACCTCTTGAATAAACACGTTGTTATACTACAATAAACCAAACATCAAAATGTACAAATCTTATTAACGGTTACAAGACAATTGAATGTAACGCCCGAACTAACACTAAGAAAACCAACAAGAATAAAAGCCAAATCATTCAAACGATCCTGAAAAAGATTCAAGTCTTAAACATCCAAATGCGATAAAAGTGCAGAGTATTCGTATTTCGCTACAACGACCGCTCCGGGCATAGATTCACATTCAAAGGAACCATCAATCTGAAATATTGAGGAGAAGTCACCATCCGCATATTTTTGAAGGTCACCCAACTCGCCAAACTCACTGGAAAACCTGGGGGCTAATATGTTGGTGTCAAAACCCCCTCAGCAAGATTTCGTCTTATTTGTGAAGTTATGACGCATAATGCTAAGTACCTAAAGACTTGAAGAAGATATTCGACCTGAGTACATTTGAGGCTATGCAAGAAGAGCTAACCACTCGCACAGAAAAAATACATGGATTTGGTCCCTATTGAACCAAAGATGCATGTGTTGGGTTGTAAATGAGTATTTATGACTAAGCTAAAGGTTGATGGTAGTTTAGATAAATTGAAAGCCAGGTTAGTGGCAAAAGGCTTTCATCAGGAAGAAGGTATTGACTACCTTGAGACTTACAATTATGTGGTAAGGACAGCCAAAATATGACTTGTTCTTTACACAACAACTGTTATGAAGTGGGACATCAAACAACTAGATGTAAAAAATGCATTTTTAAATGGAAAACTTAGAGAAACAGTCTACATGAAGGAACCAACATGATTCATAGACAAAACAACACCAACACATGTGTGCAAGCTAAACAAATCACTCTATGGACTAAAATAGTCGCCAAAAGCCTGGTTTGAAAGATTCAACACATATTTACTTGAATTTGGTTTTATATGCAGCAAAAGAGATGCATCTTTATTCATTTACATTAAAGATAAGGATGTGATCATGTTGTTACTTTATGTTGATGACATTATTTTGACAGGAAACAACAAGGGTTTGATTTCATCACTACTCACAGAGATGACAAAAGAGTTCATGATGAAAGATTTGGGAAAGCTGCACTACTTTCTAGGCATACAAGCACACTTCAATACTACTGGCCCATTCCTATCACAACAACAGTACATTGAAGACTTACTTGTCTTAGAAGGAATGCATGATTGTGCTTCAAGATCAACACCATTACCCCTGCAGTTGGACAAAATCCCAGATTAGCTGGAGCCGTTTCCAAATCTAAACTATTTAAGATGTCTAGCTGGGAAGCTCCAATCCCTGACACTAACAAGACCAGACATCCAATTTTCAGTTAACTACGTCTGTAAGAAAATGCATGCTCCTACAACTTCAGATTTCAACTTGCTAAAGAGAATTCTAAGATACTTAAAGGGAACAATCAAGATGGGCATTATGTTCAACAAAGACACTGATTTTACACTATGAGCCTACAGTGACTCAAATTGGGCAGGGTGTAAACTTACTAGAAGGTCAACAAGTGGATTCTGCATCTTCTTAGGCAACAACATCATATCCTTGTCTTCCCTCAAGCATGCAACAGTCTCTAAAAGCTCCACGGAAGCTGAATACAGAACAATGTCAGATATAACTTATGAAATTATTTGGTTGAACTACTTAATGAAAGAACTAGGTATCCCTCAACATCAAGTACCTAAACTTTTATGTGAAAATCAATCTGATGTGTATGTCTCAGCAAATCCGGTTCTACATTCTCGCAGCAAACACTTCGACACAGACTTCCATTATGTGAGAGAACAAGTTGCCTTCGGTGCTCTACGAGTGAATCACCTGCCAAACCAACTCCAAATGGTCGGTATCTTCACAAAATCTTTGGCTTACACTCCATTTTGCAGTCTTAGATACAAACTAGGTGTTGGAGATCCCTTGGATTCTCCGACACAGAGTTTTAAGAGGGGGGNGGGGGGGGGGGGGGGGGGGGGGGGGTGTCAACAGTATCAGAGAAACTCTGCATCCAAGAGATACTTCTCTTTCCAAAACAGCCCAAAAATCAGATAAACCCATTAGTGAAGCTGAGCCAAAAGTCAAGCCCAAGAAGAAAAAGTTGCAGACTCCAATCCACACGACAAAACAAAGTTGCAACGGCTAAAAGCGTCTCCTTCAACCTGCAACAACAAAAAGACATAAGGCATTAGAAAAGGACTTGCAGCAACCTCAAAAGCAAAAGCAAACAACTGTCAAATTGCTCTTCATAACAAATTGAGGTTTTGGTTGAGCAATAAAAATGAGACAAGTGTCTAAGTTAAACGATGTTAGAATTCCCGTCTTTAGCTATAAATAGAACCTCTAAGAGAAATGGTTGTAATAGATTAAGAATCAATTAGAATCTCAGCTTTTATCTCTTTGCTTTCATATACAACACTTTAATAATACAGATGAAACTTACTACAATGATTATTTATGTTTCTTTCTTTAAAACAAATGTATCATATGTTGGCATTTCAATGTTAATTTCTACAATAACCCCTTACTTTCTTAAAATTACAAATTTTACTCTCTTATTATAATTTTACACAAATATTTAATACATTATGATATTAGTAAAGTTATCACATAAATATAAAAGAAACGATTGATACATTTTTCTTTAAATATTATCATTACTGTAATTTTACAAAAAAAAATCATAATTGTATTTCGTTTTTGTCATTTAAAATTTTGAACCATGACGAATTGGTCTAATAATCCAAATTTTAAATTGCATTTGTATTGCGAGTGACAAGATTCGATCACTGATATGGTAACAAGATAACATATGTGATAATCGTTATACCATTTTGTCTTTATTCATTATTGCACTGCTATGTTGATCAATTAACATGTTAGCTAGTCACTTACTTATTTTTGTCATCTTAGTCTATGACCATAATTTCCCTGCTCCACTAAAGGCCACAAACATGTGGTGGTGACTTTTTGAAGATTTGCCACTAGATCAATTAATTCAACTCGGTAGCCAATTACTTCTTTATAAATTATTGTTTGTTATTTAATGGTATCTTCTAAATTTAAATATGTCATTTTTGTATTTTAAAATTTGATTAGTAAATAATTATGTATTTGATATAAAATTATGTAAGTATAAAATTTAATTATATACTTTCGTTTATGTAAAAGATTATAACATAATTAAATTGAAGGTTACTTTTTAAATACAAAACTTCTACTATAAAAATCTTATTACATATAAACTAGAATGTGTTTAACATAAATGAGGTGGGATACAAGTTTAGATATTTTTTTTTGTCAACGTAATTGTATTAATTCAGAAACAAACAACCCACTTAAAAGTATGATCAGTCCCACTCGGGGAAGTACAAACCCATATTGGGTATTTGACCTCGTTAAGGAGGTTAACATTCACATAACTTACACTAAAACTACTGAAACTAAAAATACTAATTAAGCTAACCAATCCCATATAGGGATAATATAATCCCGTATGCCCTCTTCGACGGTATTCCACCGCTACGGGATACTTGCGCAGGACTTGAACCCTTCGAGATTGTTTGTGACGACTTAACACACTGACGTTGACAAATTTTATTACAACTACACAAAAGTTTATAAGACCCCAAAAACACAGGCCCAAGAGTAGGCCCATGTTACAAAATTGGAGTCTTCGGGATTGCATGCCAAGGACACGTGGCAGAGCTTCATCTTCCCGAAGGAACCACCGACTGGATTTGGCGAATGCAAGAGGTAGTCGCCGTTCGATGATAACGTGAAACCTCCGGTGAAGAGTAGAAATCAGCAACGTGTGAGAAGGCTTATCATCCGGAGAATAAGATCCGTAAGGGTGATTCACCAATACCCAGATCCCAATCCGATTTCCAGAGGATCGGCGAGAATCTCTCCAAATCTTCCGGTAAGAAATCGGCACCATGCAAGAAGTGAGAAGACCCAAACGACGCCGGTAAAAGGAGCCGCTTGGATCTATACTCCAGGGAGCTTGACGAAGGCCGATCCCCGGTGAGATACAGGGACCGGCTGCCGATGTGTTTGCATGGAGGAGAGATATGTTGAAGCTCGGATCTGGAACAAGAATGGTGCACCCAAGGAAATTCCACCGAAGTAGCCTGAAACCAAAAAACAAAAGAGAGAAAGCCCGAGAAAACAAACTGAAAAGACTATTTACACAGGTGACCGGCGCCGGCGTAAAGCCGGTCACCGGCACCAAAAAAACAAAGAGAAGCTTGAGTGTCGCAGGGAGGGAGAGAAGACGGAGAGACTTGTTTAGAGAGAGAGAGAGAGAGAGTTTAGAGAGCATAAAAACGGATACAAGTTTAGATTATAACTTATTATATATATCATGTGCCAACTTCTGGTCAACTTATATTTTTGTATTTTTTGTCTGGTATTTTAGGTATCATTTATTCATATATTTTTGTAGTCTTTTAAGCATTTGGGTCTCAGTTTCATGGTTTTGATATTTTAGAGTTTATAATTTAAATTTGTGCATGTTTTTGAATATTTTTGCATGTTTTCAGCCATGTTTAGGTGCTTAGAACTTGTATTTAGATGTGTGAATCAAGGATGTTTAGGAGAGCTCAAGAGTGAACAAATAGACAAGAAGAAGAAGAACAGAAGAAATCGGAGCATGACACTGGCGGTCTAAACTGCCGGTTTGAAGAAGAAGGAATTCTAAGAGCTACTAGAGGATTACACCACAAGTCTAAACCACCGGTTTGAAATTGAAAAATTTTCTAATAGCTACTGGCAGTCTGAACTGCCTGGCCCAGACTATCTATTTTCAAAAATACAGGTTTACCATTATAAATATGGAAAACCTAATTTATTAGAAAAATATATTTATATCAGTCGTTTCTCTTTTGTACACTTTGTAGAGTGTTTCTCTTGTCTCTTAGACTTATGCTTGTATTGTAGATTGTTTTTTTTGTTTTCTTTATATCTAAAGATTGTAATGCTTGCATAGGATATGAGATAACCATTCATGATTTTAGAGATCCTCACACCCAAAGGTGCTTGTTGAGATTCTTCAAGAAAACTATGTATGGGTCACTTGATTCCTAGCCTAAGAAATAAGTTTTCTAGGATGTTTGATATATTATATAACTTATTTTTATGTGCAGTAAACTTGCAGATGGGTATAAGAGACATATTCTCTCGTTCAAGCCTTTTAACACATAGTTTAGATGATGCGATAGTGCTATAAACTGGTTTAGTGGTATACTACGTAGCGTGGTTTTTGACTTAGATTATATAACTTTCATTTGATTATTTTGACACACTTAGAAGAAGTTAAAAAAGGTTCTTATTCTCTCATGAATGTCTGTACATTGTTTATATATTACAAACTCTATGAACTTACAAAACAACATAAACAACATAATTCCGAGATCCAATTTAGGCCCAATACCCCCTTAAGGTGGCATGTGTAGATCGAAAACACCCAATTTGACAATAAGCGTCAAATTCCTTCTTGTCGAGAGCCTTGGTCATGATATCCGCTAGTTGTGATTTTTTAGACACATGTACTATGGATATGATATCCCAGTGATTTCATATTTTAAATAACCCAAACATTGATCATGTTAATCTGAATGCTAATCCCAAACCAACGCATTTTTTACTGCTAAAACCTCTTCGTATGCGCTTTTGTTTATTTATTGTTTTTTTATTAAAATTACAACACGATAACCAAAACTTTTATAATTTTTCTATATTAGATAAACGTTTTATTAGTATCTATTGAGATATTAATTTCTCTTTGTGGAATTTGATACCTCTAATATAACACGTGATTACCATTGACGGGTACTTGAAACACGTTAGTCATACCAAGGTTTTAACCTGATGATGTAAAAACCTTTTCTGTCAATAATTTTCACAATTGACTGTCTTATTTACTAAGTATTTTTGATTGACAATTTTTGAACTTTGATATTTATCTCATATCAAGAACCCCAACGTCTCACATAGGAGGATTAATGTTGATAAGCCCCAAAATTAAGTGTATCCACAATAAAAGTGTACGTTCACAAATCATAAACCAAGGAACATCTTAACCTAAGCCTCAATTCAGCCAAGGAGTTTCTTCCAATCAATCTTCCTAAGAAGATCAAACCGCCATGATTCTCAAGAAAGTTTTGGAAAGAAAAGGGAAGCTAGCTATTAAATTTAAGGACTCTGATGTTAGAGATTCACAACTAGGTGGACAGCCATTACAATGAGTTGAACACTCTAGACATGAGTCGTTAACCCGTCAAATTTAGTAGCTCATTGTAATGATCATCTACATTGTTGCAAATCTCCAACATCCATGTGCTCAACTTAATAGCTTAATATCCTTGTCGTTCAAAAATATTTTTGAGAAACATGGTGTGTTTGGTCTTCTTTGGAAGGTTGGTTGTACGTCTTTTCATAATTGCCATCAAAATCTGGATCACCTTGAGCTAAGTTCTCTATCGATTCTTCTCCTTGTGCAATGGTTAGACAAGAAAATCTTCCATTGCTTACCGTGATGAGAGCTAGTCGGTATTGGCAATACAGTCCTCTTTGGAAAATACCAAAAAGGAGACTCCATAGTGACGATAAGATCTAGTATAGCCTTTCAACATTTCTCATTCCTCCTATAAGCTTTCAGTACTTCCTTGCTTGAAGGTGGAAATTTCTTTTCTAATCTTAGCAATCTTTTGAGTCGAGAAGAATTTTGAGAGAGTTCACTTTTTGCACTCGTCCCATGTTGTGATAGAGGAGGATATCACCCTCGTTTTCCATTGTCAGGCCTTGTTTTCTAGAGAGAAATGAACATAGTGACTCGTTAACATCTTTGGGTACATTGTTTATCTCACCGATCAAAGTTGTCGAAGTACTCAATTGGATGCTCTATTGATAGTCCAATAAAACAAAATTTTGGACCATGTTTATCAAATTTGATTAAACTCCAAGTGGTGTTGCCACATGTGGAGGATGAATGCCCGTTCTTCCTTCATTTGTATTTAGCTCATCAAAAGTTCCAATTTTCTGACTATTTTACTGAATTTTTTAAAAATTTTTCTTAAATTTTGTAATTTATTAATATAGTATTTATTAAAATAATAATGATGTTACTTTTGTTTAAAAAATAATAATTTTATAATGTCGCACATGTTTTTCAATCACATTCTATTACATTTAATTTATTGATGAACACGTAATCACTTTGAAAGTAATTACTGGAATTGTTTTCAATTTAGAGAATTACTAGACCTAACCCGCGCTGTGCACGGGGATAATTAATATTTTTAATATGTTTTACGATAATTATATAAGTATATAGTTTTTTGTCACATATAGTTTGATATATTAAGTCATAATTTTTTTATTAAATAGATTTTTTGTTATTTAAATTTTGAATAACTAAGAAGTTTTTATTTGAATTTTGTCACGAAAAAATTACTTTTAATAGTAAAAATATTAAAATTTGTAACATCTTATATTGAATTTTAAACAATATATCGAATTATAAAACTAATATATTTATATTATCTGATTTAGTTAAAATGTTTTGTTTTTATATTTGTACAGATTATATATATATATATATATTTATATATATTTATATGGAAATTTTAATATAATTTCGTTGTATTCTATTTTTAATGTGTTAGTTAGGATATTTTTTTAATAAACATTAACTAAACTAATATGAATTGATTAAAAAAATTCATGTAAACTTGGACCTTGTTAATCAAAAAGCCCACATCCTTAGCAAACCAATTAGAAAATAACTAATTTATATCGTAAGCCCATCGGCCCAAACCTAATTAAAAAATAAAATTCTAGATCTTTCCATATGGGAACCTAACCGACAAAAAAATGTGTAATTAAAAAAACCTCTTCATTCTCTTCTTTCTTTCTTTTTAAATTCTAAAACAGCCGATTTCCTTATTCTTTTTTTTTGTTTCGAACACAAACAACTTAACAATGAATATCGATTCTGATTCTTCGAAATGGTTCTTAGAAAAATAAGGTTGTATCTCAACGATTTATGTTTTATGACCGATTTGTAGTACGTAGCAAATATGAGAATTTAATTTTTCTGTTCTATCTCTATTTCATATGATATTTGGCGTTGAATTGGAGGTCGATCTACCGATTTGAAGAATGAAAACACATAAACGAAGCAAAAGAAGGTAAGATATGATTTTTTGTGATTTTAAAGCTAGATCCATAGCAACAAACTGACGATTTTGTATTCATATACTTTATCGGTGCATGTGGTGTTTCGTGGTTAAATCATGAGTTCAAACAACAAATAAACGATGTTTCCATCAAATAATGGATGTAATAATAAGATCTGAAAACAATAACCAAACCTCGTAAGTGTTTCTTTTAATCTGATATTTTTTAGATCCAAATCTGGGTTTAANCAAATAAACGATGTTTCCATCAAATAATGGATGTAATAATAAGATCTGAAAACAATAACCAAACCTCGTAAGTGTCTCTTTTAATCTGATATTTTTTAGATCCAAATCTGGGTTTAATTTTTTTTATTTATATTTTTGTTGTGGATCTGATATTCTATCTACACAAAAAATCGGCTTAAACATTTGTAAGTTTTAAATAAATAATTTTATTGATGAAAGTTTAATTAAGAAATTTGTCAAATTAGATTTGTTTTTATCCAAATCAAAGGTATAATAACATGCCCTTATCGATTAATTCTATTAAGTATTATTTTCAATATAATTAAACTATGTTATTTAATATATATACAACTATACTAATATGAATTTCTTAAAATTTATCTAGAGGTTAAATTCTGAATATTAGATTTTATTTGAATATAGTATATAATATAAAATTTAAAATATATTTATATTTATGTTGTTGTTTATCAACATCTAACATATATAATAATATACCCATATTGATTAACTATATTAAGTATTACTTAAATAATATAATTAAACTATATTATTGAATATATGCAACTATACTTATATGAATATCTTAAAACTGATATATAGGTTAAAATTGAATACTAAATATTTATTTGATAGTTTTTTAAATTTAAAAATATATATAACTAATTAAAATTTAATTTCCAATATTACAGACATAATGTGTAATAACTGCAAACCGATTACATATGGTAAGTAATATTTTTAGTCGATTTTAAATACATAAATTACCATATTCAAATATAATACATATAAATTTATATATTATAAAAGTTAATTAGTTTAGATTATTTTCTCTATAAAACTTAAACTTTCTATAAAAATTTTAGATCAATATTAAATGTTTATTATAATATAGATGTAAGTCAGCCCATTTACGTTTTTTAAAAAATTACATGTGTACGAAAGCCCAATAAACTACATTTCTAAAACTCCAAACTTCGTTGGGTTAATTTAAAAGCCCACCAATATCGAGATTTTTTCAACAAACTAATCAATGTCGGCCTGATACATTTTACAAATTTTAATAATTTTTTTTTTTGGCATGAGTTGGATAATATATATTATTGATTTGAAGAAAAGCAACTAAAATCAAGTTGATGAACCAAATTCTCCTACCGAATTAATTGCAAAAATGTTAGGTCAATTACTTATATAATTAAATTTTTAAAACATTTATAAAACATTAAAAAAATTTAAAAATTTAAATTAAATTTAATTGATAATAAATAAAATACCAACGTTATATATGTTAACAAAATATAAATTAATTATAAAAACACTCAATGCATCTATTTTAAACCGCTTAAAATAAATCCCCATTTATATAGATTTGATATTTAACTCCAAAAAAATAAATAAAATCTATACTATTAATTACTAATAAAATATTCATAATACTAAATATAAGCATTAAATATATGTAATTTATGAATAAAATATTAAATGCGTAACTTATAAATAATTGATTTGACATGTAACTACAAACCTTCAGAATTATTTATGATTTTTTAACAATCAAAAACAAAATATCATATACATTTTTTCATTTATTTGTGATCTTTTGACATTTAACAACAAAATATCATACAAATTTTTAGATTTGATATATAATAACCACTTACACAACATTAAATGATCTTTTACCATTATAAATTACAACCTCACATCATAATACAAAGCATAATACTAAATATAAGCATTAAATATATGTAATTTATGAAAAAATATTGAATACATATCTTATAAATAATTGATTTGGCATACAACTATATACCTTCGGATTTATTTGTGATTTTTTAACATTTAAAAACAAATTATCATAATAGATTTGACACATAACGACCACTTTCAAAATATTAAATGATCTTTTACCATTATAAATTATAACCTCACCTCATAATACAAAACAAAAACAAACTCTACACCAACAAAAAAACCTCTAAACCAAACAATTATCTTCTACTACACATCTACATTTAAAATGAATCAAAGTATTCCAACTCAACCGACTTCACCAAATGAACCGATTCAACCTAGTTCACCGAATGAATCGATTCAACCTAGTTCACCGAATGAACCTAGTCAACCTAGTTCACCGAATGAACAGAGTGAAGATCTAATTTCTATAGCAATGAGGGTAGGGAAGATAACAAAATCTATCAAATATAGAACCGCTATGTTATCTATGAAGCTCCAAGTTGAATGCAAAGAACAACTCAATCAAAATCAACAAAAAGGGGCTAAGATAGAATACGCCCTATCAATTTTTTAAAAAGTACAAACAGAACCCAACTTCAACATTGAAGAAGAAATAAAAGAACTTGAACGTGAAAAGTTAGAGGCTGATGAAGCTGTTTTCTACTCTTTTATGCCAGAAATTAATTTCAAGCGTGACTATGAAATTGATTTCATGGATTAAATTCGTAGGATTATGGTGTTTTTCATTATCTCTATGTTGCATATTTTTATTTTTATTTTGCTAATGTTTTTCGGATAATGGTTAACTATAGTATTATAAAATTATGTGATATATCTCTACGAATCTAATTCATTCTTATATTTTTATAAATATGAAATATCTAAAAAATTAATTAATATTATTAAAATTAGATAAGGTCTTTTAATTTTCAAAATATTAAATCTAATGGATTCTAAATAATGCTTCTTTCATTTTTTTTATTAATTAAATAAGATAAAAATATAAGAAATTAAAAAACGCACTAAGACCACCAACAATTACCATGAAATTAAAAATATAAATGTATTATATTTAAACATGATATAATATTCTGTAAATTATTAACATTTAATTTAATCTAATGGTTCTGAACTTATTATTTATACAGGTTTTCGGCATGGAAGATTTCGCTTTACACAAGTTAGTGTATAAACACTAAGAACGTTTATAAAATCTAATATATAATATATTATATATATAATTACCTAATATAAGTAAATATATTTGTAAAAAATATTTTATTTTTTGTTGATATATTAAATATTTAAATAGAAAAAACATAACATAAATTCTGACTTAATATACCTGAAAAGCTAACGATCAAGTTGAAGGTGATATTTCTAAATTTTGTCAAACTTGTTTGAAATACACAACAATGTTATTCTTTTGCGTTTTGAAATCGTTATAATTAATTCCATCATTATTCAAAAAAACAAACATCAACTAAAAAGCATTAAACCGAGTTTATAGAATCAAATAGAAAAACATAGAACTTGGTATCAATCACATAGATAATTAGATACCATAAAACATCAGCAATTCAAAACGCTTAAAAAACCGCCACAATAAGTTNCCCCTTCTTCCCTCTTCAGCTAAAAAAAAAAAAAAAAACACCTGTATTAGTTTTCTTTATCATAAATTTAAGATATCAATTAAGTATTAGAAAAAATATATGAGGTTAGAAACCTCATTAGGAGTCTGATTAGGTATTATCTTTTTGCCATCATAAAGGAAACAGATAGTGTCGTAATGGATATGTTTCTTTTCACAATACGCATTCATTACTTTATACAGTTTCGTATGAACTCATACACTGTATTTGCATTGATTTCCCTGTATGAATAAATTTTAACAGAATTTTATAAAGATACGAAAAATTAAAAGTATATATCATATTATTGTTGAAATAAATATAAGTTAGAAAAGAAAAAAAAATGAACATGTTGATCCATGATCTTGAGGGTGATTCTCTAGATTGGGAGAGGTTCGGGCCTTGGAGTGGAAGCATCTGTTGTTAAACATGAACTCATGATTCTTGAGAGAAAAAACTCTATAGATTGAATCTGTAAACTTTTTAAAAATGGTTGTGCTATGAAATTTGTTTCGAGAGTTGCTTATTTATAGTGAAAACATTAATAGTTACATAAGCTTAAATTTCAAAAAAGCAACTTTCGAAACTGATTTTATTGTGAATGGTCAAATACATACATTGATGACACATTTCTTACATTGATGACACATTTCTTACACAACTTTTTAAGACATAATAAATATACACTATTTAGACACTATTTATTATAAAATATTTATTTTTGAATATATTTATTAATTATTATCCAAATTTTAAAATTTTATAAGAACCGCAAATTATTAAAAATACATATGTTTTTACCATTTAATATAATAAAATTTGACTAATTTAATAAAATAATATGTTTTACCGTTTAATTGAATAAATTTGACTAATTTAATAATATAATATAATGCATTGATTCATTTGAAAAAATAAATTGTTGTAAGATTTAATATATGTTTGTTGTTCTAAAAATAATGGTATTCGGTTACAAAAAATTTAAGTTTAGACAATTCGGAATAGTTGTAAAGTTTAAGTTTAATTGTGACTGAATAGTTTTAAAGTTTTTAATCATAAATTATTGTTTGTTAAATCTAAAACTAATGTTATTCGTTAGACTTGTCTCAACTTTTTTATTTTGCATGGTCAAAGATATACATTAAAAAAACACGATGTGTAACATTGATGCCACATTTCTTACACAATTTATAAGATATATCATAAATATACAAAATTTACACACTATTTATGATAGAAGATTTTTTATTTTAATCTATCTGTAATTATTAAAAAAAATTATATAAGAATTCAATATATTTTAAATCGTCAAGATACAATTAAATTAAACCGATTTATGAATAAAATTGTAATATCATAAAACATCTTATTCCAATAAGTGGCTTCAAAACTTAATCCAAACATAAAATTATAATTTAAATGTTATTTTTTTGCATATGTTTTTAAATATTTTCAATTGTTTCCGCTGATGAATTCAACTGATAAACAAAACACTTAAATAAAAGCGTTTAAATCATAAAGACACCATTAAATTAAACCAATTTATTCTTTAACTTGCAATATTGTCAAACAACTTATTCCAATAAGTTGCACTCAAAACCTAATACAAACATAAAATTATAATTTAAATGTTAGTTTCGGCATATTTTTGAAATATAAACAGAGTAAAGTAATGATCAAATCAAAGGTGATATAAATTACTTTTCTGAAGCATATGTAGAAATGAACATTTCAGTCTTCTAAAATCTGAAAAATTTCTTTGAAAACGACATTCATAGTCTTCGTTTGAGGTTTGCTAGCTTCGTCTACGATTAATATATTTAAACCTTTTTTAGAAGTAACCTTAGATAAGGCGACATATAACTGACCGTGAGAAAAGACAGGTCTAGGAAGGAAAATCCCAACTTCCTTTAATGATTGTCTTTGACTCTTGTTTATGTCATGGCGAATGCAACAAACAATGAAAATTGTCTTCGACACATCTTAAATGGCAACCTAAGATCACTTGGTGTTATTGCAACTTTAGGACTTTAAACACGATCACCAACCTTTTCTCCAGTTATGACCATATAAATCTAGTTGATATTTCAGCGTATGTAAGACTTCTAGCTTATGCAAGACTTCTAGCTACCGTATTTACCTTGTTCAATTCAAACCATGCTAGAAACATAGAAAATTCAGTAGATATCGTATTTAGAATAGTCTTAACTTCATCATCATCTTTGAAAAAAATAAGTTGCTCCCCTGGTAGATGAAAAGAAAAATTTTCAACTGGTGTGGTTCTGTAATGGAAAGGAAATTTCATCAATCTCCATGCAGCTTCAGAAGAAGAAACATATTTGCGAGTAATACATTATGTAGTATGCAATGATTTAGACAATAATACCATTTTTATGATCTAAGTGTTAATTATCACATACCTGCAATCAAAATATTCTTTGATTTCATTCCTAGCTTGATTTTTAATATTACCATCTGAACATCTCTTTCTATGTCCTGCCGAATTTTCACCTTCTACAACAACAGTCACTTTATCTGAAACTTTGTTAATAAAAGTACTTAATCGAACCAATTTAGTTACAACCAGTTTGGTTGCACCATTCAACATTAATATATTAGAATCATGGTTATCTTAGATTTATCTTGAATTAGTTCGTTAATCATATCACCATTTTCTTTGTTTTTGAAGGATTCACTCATTCCCTAAAATCAGTAGAATTTAAATATAAAAAGATGGTAAACAACTAATAAACTAAATAAAATTTTCAAATATAAATATTTTAAACACAAAAACAAAAATTAAAGTATACCTTATTTTCTTCTATCATTATGCATTTGCCTTTGTTTTTTGATGTTGGACACATTGTCTATAGAGAAACAAATAGTAGTTAATTATATTTTTTATTAAAAATGTTAAAAATAACAAACGAAATGACAATCTATACTATTATTAACAAAACTCCAATACTAACAAAACCGAGTGTAATTAAAAAATTAAAATGCAGATTAATAAGAACACATACAAAAATTGCAAATAACACGAAAACTCAAAAGGAATAAAATGTGTTAAATTGCATTGNACTATATATATATATATATATATATATATATTTATATATATATATAGAATATTTTGAACTAATAAATTAGGGCATCCGATTTGTAAAAATTCGATATAAGATTTTGAATATTATTTAATTAATAAAATATTCTATAAATTAATCGAAACATTTAAGGACTATTAAAATAAGGCAACAATAATATCTAAACAATATTATAGATAAATATGATAGTAGGAAAAAGTATGATAATAAGGCAACAATAATATTTGAACCGACTTTTATTTTTTTTCTTTTAAAAGCAGATGTGGGAATCGAACCCAAGAACCGAAAGATGAATTTAATAAAAAAAATCGGGTCAAGCCCACCTAAACATAATGATCCGCGCATTTTTATTTTGGTAATTTTATTTTTTTAAAAAAATTTTGCAGGAGTGGGAATCAAACCCGAGAACCGAAGGTAAAAATTAAAAAAAATTCGGTTAAACCCGACCCGAATAAGGGTCCGTGCGTTTTCAACAAATATTTTTTCAAAATAGCTCTGCGAAATTTTTTTTTGTTTTTTTCATTGAAAATTATATCCCAATGGTATTTTTGTAAATATAAGCTTTATTTTGCCTTCTTGGAACAATGTGTTTCTCCTTTAATTTAAATATATATAATTAAGGAGTCATTTACAAGATGACCTTGAGTTAATATGGCATATTACAAAAATTGTCATTTTAAAAAAAATTCATTAAGGGTATAATTGTCTATGAAATATGAAGATCCGCGTGTACCTCTAAGCGGGTTGACAGGTTAATCTTTTGACCTGTTTTTACAAATCTTAATAGTTGAACTTGCAGACATCAATGGCGACGGAAAACATTCAGATCAATTCCAGTTTTCTCTGAGATCAATGGAAAACATGTGTTGGTTGATGAAGGATCATGTTAATGTAGCCACACATCATGATACTTTAAAAATCCAAAGCACTGTAATGCTTTCTAACTGCCGTTACTTGGTGTAGTGAAAATTCTATCTTTCAATGGCAGACTTATGAGAGGGATTACATATAGAGATGGAACGAGTGTGGGAATCTAACATGAAGAAGACTAGGTGGGAATATATCAATTTCTTTGATCCTACCTCCGTTGATTTGCTAGGTAGTTTCAATTCTCTTACTTTTTGTCCATATTGATTATTTGGTTTGTCTCCACGCCTAATGGAGATAATTGTTTGAGTTAATTTTGTATTTGTATGCATTTTATATGGGTTCTGTTTCCTTTTACTAAGTAACAGAACTTTTGTTTGTGTTTCATAGTTAAAGATTTTATTGTTATTGCTAAAGTATAGACTCTCAAGAAACAATTATCAAGTAAGTTCTATAAGTCTTAATTCTTCTTAATTGAGCGACTATGTATAAAATGTTTCTTACATTTAGAAACTATATAGTTTTGCTATTAGGTTAAGTTTATCTTTTGTCACTGCAATGCAACTCTAGGTTCCAACGTGTTTTCTTGGGAAATGGCCTTGAATGGTATGCATAAAATCTTCGGCCTGACCAAGTTCAAAAAATTGGTTCATGACTAAGTTTAACTGGTTAGTGACATTTCAAAATTACATAATGTAGTGATGAATGATGATGTCACTAAGTTATATGTTGAAAGTGGCATGGGTGAAATTTCCACTTGGAATAGCCATTACTACATCATGCATTTTATGTTATGATAGCAAAACCTTAGTTACTTTGACACATGCACAAACTATCTTGATTGAAGGTATATTATTGTCATTTTTCATGTCGTTACAATGCATACATTGTAATCTGGGCAACGTTTTTAGAAATTGGATTATACTGACTAATAAGTAATTATACAAAAGTGAAGTTTCTTTGGTTTTTTATTAGAAACGTTAGTTACGATACTGATCATTTACTAATATGTGATGGTGAATGTCTGATGAATATTAATACTATAAGAGCAAAGGGTAAATATACTTTGAATTTTAGATAAAACTAAACTATTTGGTACTTAATCGATGATCATAAATATAATTTTTTAAAATTACAACAGAGAATAAATTTAGATTTTAAAAGTTTGTGAACATTATCATATAGGTATTAGATGTAGAAGATTTAAAAATTTGAATTCAAATGTAATAATATATTTTTGTTATGCACATTCATATATCAGTAAAACATGCAAAATATTTTGTTGCGATATAATATGGAAACATGTTCGTCTATTTTAACATTTCAAAATCTGTAATAACATTTATGCATGATTATAAATTTAATATTCATTTGACACTAACAATATTGAACTAAACAATAAATCATATAATTATAATTATTAATATGTAATATAACATAACAACAATATCTAAAATTATTCACACAATTCTCATATAAAAATATTATTAAACGAAAGATAAAAATAAAATGTTGAAAGAAAAAGTTCCTCCGCGCATTACACGGATCAAAACCTAGATTGTAGAAGTGTAAATTTTTAGAGGTTTAAACTTAAATTTTTGGCCAATTTTGAAAAACACGTTAATAAATACAACATAAAAACACGTTGAAAAGATATATATATATATTAAAAAATATACAAATTTTTTTCTTGTCAACTTACAATTTTCATTGGAACTTAAATACAGGTTACATATACATTATCCAAGTAGATAGATAAAAACGCCTAGCTGTAGTAACCGCATATAAAGTTTCTAGTGAGGAATTATTAGACAAACAGAAATGAATGTTACGCTAAAAATTGATTTCTTTTCTCGTTTTTTTATCTAATATGAAACACTATAAATTTTAAAATAATGAACTACAAAAGAAAGTTAATTAAAAATTAAAAAGAAAACTAATTATATGTTCAATGATAATTTTTATATGCAAATTTTAAAATATTGGAAAGTGGGTGATCCAAACGGGTAGTTGTCTAACCAATTGTTGTTGATGAGTATCCGATCAAGTTTCTTGCCGATTGTATTGTTTAACTGATTATTTGACCAAGTGTAGAACATGCCACGATAGTTGAGATCCGTGATCTCTAGTTGGTAGAAAATACTTCTCAGCATCAACATGTTGGAGTTCAAGTGATCAATATTAGGAGAGGAGTGTTCATCAAAGTGAATAATTTCACTAAAATCTCCGCCAATCATCCATGACTTACCTTCTAAACACAGAGTATGGGGAAGACGTAACAAATCATACCAGACTTCTATATGTTCTTCAATACATAAACAGCCATAAAAATTACTTTGTGCCCACCAGGTACATGAAATTCACACGTCATAAGGTCCTTTGTTTCATGTAGGAGTGTGGCTGCAACAAGGCACTTCCATATCATGATTAATCTACCATCAGGGTCCGAATAATGATTGGTTACGTAGTTCCAACCAGGACAGCATTTGTTCATTATTTAGTTCAAGTACGGTTCTTTTACATGGATTTCCAAAATTGCTTTGAATAAAAGCTTTGATATAGCAAGCCATTCACCAAAAGGCCTATGTTTAGAGGGTTCATTTAGCCCTCCAATATTCGANGTTCCAACCAGGACAGCATTTGTTCATTATTTAGTTCAAGTAGGGTTCTTTTACATGGATTTCCAAAATTGCTTTGAATAAAAGCTTTGATATAGTAAGCCATTCACCAAAAGGCCTATGTTTAGAGGGTTCATTTAGCCCTCCAATATTCGAAAAAGGATTGCAAAAGCATTGGGATAGGCAAAGAGGCCCCTGATTTGGGGGATCTAGTACCATGTTCGAAGGAGAAATATGGGATCAAAAGAAGGTTCAAAATCTGTTTGAGAGTAGGAAAGGGCCAAAAAAGAGAGATGNGGGGGGGGGGGGGGGGGGGGGGGGGGGGGGGGGGGGGGAGAGAAAGGAAGAAGGAGAAGATGGGTTTGATGGTAAATTTCTAGCTGGGATAGCATTTTTTGGTTGCTGCCAGGAATTAGGGCCATATTGAGGCAAGTGATAGTTGTTAGGGTCGGGAGGTTCTTGGGAAGTTTGGCTAGTCTAAGGGGGAAAAGAAAAGTTAGGAGAGATAGAGGCTGAAGATGGAACTGATCCCTCATGAGAAGGAACCGGAATTATAGGGTCTTGGGGAGGGTCTTGTCGGGGATATGCAAGGGGTTTAGCTTCGGAACCCAGACTTGAGTGGAGTGATGACAGTAACGGTTGATGTTTTCAATTTCTGTAACAATGTTCCCCAATTTTCTGATCACTTACCATGCCTCATAAATTCCCATGTCCCCTTACCTACTTCAGGCACAAAACCTTTCAAGTTCTTCAACTACCTAACCAAACATCCTAGATTCCTAGCCATAATTGAGGAGAACTAGATGCCTACTGGAAATGGGACTGAACAGAGTATTGGACTAGCCAATTTGAGCGTAAAATTAAAAACACTAAAGAGAGAGCTTCAAACACTAAACAACTCATAATTTTCAAATATCCAAAAGAGAGTTTTTGACACTAACAATTTGCTTAAATGTGTGCAGGTACAAGCTTTACAAAACCCAACCACTGTCCTATTCACTCAAGAAAGTGAGCTACATAAAAAATGGGTTTATGTGAGAGAAATAGAAGAAGCCTAATTCAAGAAAAGATCTAAGGTCCTTTGGATCAAAGAAGTGGATCAAAATACCTCCTATTTCCACAGAATCACAAAGACGCGAAATTTGAGAAATGCTGTGAGAACTCTTACTTCTTTGACTGGCCAGACTACTTCCGATCCCCAACAGATGAGTTCCATAGCAGTGGACCACTTCAAATCCATTTTAAGTCCGCTAATTCTCCCACAGATTGTCTGCACATCAAACTGGCTTCAACAGTTATATAATTTTTAGATGATTTCCTTATCAGACTCGTTTATTGATGTCAATCCTTACTCGTGAAGAAAAAACAAAGGTATTCTTCCAATTTAATGAGAACAAGTTGCCTGGACCCGATGGCTATACGTATGTTGTTTTCAAATCTGCTTGGCACATATTGGGGAACAGTGTTACATAAGGTGTCATCAATTTTTCACTTCTAGATTTCTCCCATCCTCAATCAACGCAACCATCCTCACCTTGTTCCCAAAGAAGCCAGGAGCCACTATCATCTCCGACTTTCGTCTCATTGCATGTTGTAATACGATCTATAAATCTATATCAAAGTTGATGGTTTTCCGCCTTAAGCTTTTACTGCCATCAATTATCCTAAGGAACCAATCTGCCTTTATTAAAGCCATATTACTTGTTGAGAATACTTTGTTAGCTTCTGAATTGGTTAGTGGGTATAACCATAAGAGTGGTCCTAAAAGAATAACCATCAAGATATACCTAGCTAAGGCGTTTGATACCATTAGTTGGGAGTTCATAATAAGCACTCTAACTGCATTGGAAATCTCTTCTGCCTACATTAGATGGATTGAGGCTTGTATATCCACCCCAAACTTCTCAGTCAGCTATAACGGGCGTATTAATGGTTTCTTTCGGAGTAAAATGGGGATTAGGTAAGGAGACCCTCTTTGTCCCTACCTTTTCGTCCTTGCCCTAAATTTACTTTCTCTTATGTTAGATGATGGAGCTAAACAAGGGAGATTTGGATATCATGTGCAGTGCCAAGGAACAGAGTTAACACATCTCTGCTTTGCAGATGACATCTTAATTTTTACTTAGGGTTCTCTAAACTCAGTAAAGAATATACTACATATTTTAAGGGAATTAGAATCTATGTCAGGGCTAAAGTTAAACAATTCAGAATACCAGTTTTTATTCAGCTTGCCTTTCTCAGGAAGAAATTGATGAAATTGTTATAGAGACAGGTTTATCGCCTGGTAGACTACTACTTCACTACTTAGTTCTCCCATTATGCACGAAAAACTAATCATCCTAAATTGCGCTCCACTAATCGAGAAGATAAAGGGAAGGCTTAACTCTTGGGCAGCCAAAACTCTTTCTTTTGCTGGGAGGCTTCAGCTCCTCAACTCTGTCATTGGTGGGATCACTCAGTTTTGGACCAGCAGCTTCATACTACCCAAGGCCTGCATAAGACAAGTAAATTCCCTTCTAAGTGCTTTCCTTTGGCGTGGCTTTCTTGATGAAAGTAAAATAGTAAGGGTAGCATGGGAGACATGTACAAAGCCAAAGGAAAAATGTGGCTTAGGTCTAAGGAATCTATAACTATGGAATAAAGCTGCTATAATCAAATTTATCTGGATGTTATTCTTCCTCTCTGGTTGAATATGGGTTGCTTGGTATCATTGTGAAATCCTTCAAAATAATTTATCAAATTTCTGGACTGGAAAAGGAAATCAAAAGCACTCCTGGTTATCTACTAAGCTCTTAAAATACCAAGATCGTGTTCATCCTTGGATCAAATTAGAAGTAGGCAATGGAAGAAGCACACTATTCTAGTATGATAATTGGAGTCTACATGGGAAACTACTAGACTTCCTAGATAGTTATGCGCCTAGAAGAATGGGAATTCCATGCGGCACATTGCTATATGATCTATGGAACGACTCTGGTTGGCGACCCGCAACAAGGTATGAACATCAGGTTCTTGTGCAGTCTTATCTCCTAACCCTAACTTTGCAATCTGGAATTACAAACAAATACAATCGTGGTTAAGTGACAAACACAGAGATAGGAACAAAGTCGGAGCTATCTATTTATAAATCATGCATGAAATCAACTAGTTCACTAGAAAAATATAGTATGGTTAAAAGGAAGAGTACCAAGGTTCAACTTTGTAACCTGGCTCATGGTATTAAACATGTCACCAACGAGAGATCGTATGAGAAGCTGGGGTCTTCAATTAAATGGCACCTGCATCCTTTGAAACTCTGACTTGGAGTCCCGTGACCACTTGTTCTTCAATTGCAGGTTCTCTTGGTTCATCTGGTAAACAATTTCGGGCAGATGTGGTTTCAACGCCTCTCCATCATGGCTATCCAACCTCCAAAGTCTTCAGTCTCTTAACGTTGCCACTTTTAAGAAAATACTCACATTACTAGCTTGGCAAAACACTATCTACGCAAAATGGTTTGAAAGAAACAGTAGACTACACAAGAATCAATCATCATTAGAAGCTATTGTCATTAAAGGTATTGACTGATCAATTGGGAACAAGATCACAAGTTACCGTGAGAAGCAGCCACTCCTTGCATGAGAAATGTCCCAGCAATGGATTTCTCACTAAACTCTCAACTCGACCTCTGCCGTCTCTCAAACACTCAGGTTTCGTCCTCTCCCTTTGGCGAAAATCATCAGAAAATATTGCTCTGGTTCTGGATCAGCAACAAATCACTACTACATGAGTTCTCATCTTTTGCATGTCAAGCGGTTGGTGGAAATACTGCTCAATTAATCACAACTGGACCTAAGGTTTATTTGTTTCATGTTGGGACGTATGGGGTTTCATATGTGGTTCAAGTTGGGTTCAAAATTTGGGTTTTTCCAACCTATGTATTCTTCTTTTATTTAAATAGAAAAGTCTTCAACAACAAAAAAAATTAAAGATATTAAAAAGTAATACTTATTTGTGCATGTGTATTATGCATTCTTATTCTAGTAGAGAATAAATAATATTGTTTAATGTTATTTTTCTATGTATAAATAATATTTAAAATTATATTTATACACGTGTATTACCTAGACTTTAATTTAATAGAGTAGAAACAATGTCATTCCAAATTTTTTTAAATGGTTTGATTCAACTAACAATGATAATTAGTATAATGTAATTTATCTTTCATTTATCTATTTTAATTTATTTCAATGCAATATACTTTTAATGTAGTGTAATTATGTTACAAAATAATTATCATTTATAATTTACCAATTTTCATATAATATTAGGCCAATGCCCGCGAATACATGCGAATTTTGTTTTTATTGTTTTTTTATATTATAAATTTCTTTTGGCCATTAGCCTTGTTATTTAACTTTCAAAGTTAATTTGTTATTTTTTTACTTGTTGAGTTTGATCAATATCTCTTTTTATTTTTAATATTTGTTGGTCGTTTATTGTTGTTATTATTGATTGTATCTTCTTATATTATTTGCAAAGTAAATCCACATATGAACTCAACCCATCTTACAATATCTTTTATTTAAATTAGTGGAAATCTAAGAAGTTTACATTTTATTGTTCATTGTATCTTTTCACAAATTTTGAATATGCATCATCTTATTATCCACTCGATTTAAAAAACTAATTATAAATCATGTTGAAGTTAATAGTATGTTAGACTGTTATTGATGATAAACCTCTTTGGAAAAGAATTTCCTATCCAAAATATAATCAAAAAGTAAAGAAACTAATGAAAACTGTTTAATGCAAAATAATCAATTTTAGGTTAAAGTCTCTAATGATTTCATTTACCCAATGTTAACCATGTTTTCTATTTGCAAAGTTCGGTATGTTGTTGGATCCCAGAGAATTAAGTAACTTGTTATTACGATTTTCATTAACAAATTGATTAGAGAGATGCTGCTTGTCCATTTGTTGTACGTGAGCCTCCACTAGAACCAGCTATACCACCATCTTCAGTTTGAACCAAAATCATTTAGATGTAGCATAAGTAATCTAGTTTTAGTCATTTTTACACACAACTTTTAGTCACATACACAAAGAGTATAATTCTACCTTTTGAAAGACATCACTGATCAACAAATCTACAAGTTGTTTAATTAATGTCATTTTTATTTTCTTACACAAACAAGAATAGTTGATCTTATATAAGAAATCATCCTAAATATAATTAATAAAATCAAACTTAACAACGATAAAGTTAAGTAGATAACAATAATAAAAGAGGCTTTGCATCTCTATTATTATTATTCTTCAAAAAATGTTTAAGCTATTATAGAGACCACTTCACGAACAAACTCTGCCTTCTGCAATACAAAGTCCATTTCTTTTGCCTTTAGCAACTTTCACTTCTCTTCCACTCTCTTTTTAGTCTCCACATGTGCCATGTTCCATCTCTGTTTCACAAAACTCTCATCCACACCTAAACCCACTATGGACAGAACAATAAAAGACTTCTCGAACTAGTCCCATGTACTCATCGCACCAAGTGATGCCGAATCACCTCCATGAACCAACAACACTTGCTTATCTTCTTCTACCATGTTCTCACCATCAACCAACACTTGCTTATATTCTTCCATCTTTTCAGCATTAGCCATCACTTTCTTATATTTTATTCCATCTTTTCACCATTAACCAAGCCTTGCTTATCTTTTCCATCTTTTCACCATTAACCACCACTTCATTATCTTCTTCAACCTCTTTACCAATAGGTTTCACAGAGCTCGGCTTCTTCTTCTCACTCCCCCTTTGGTTTCATAGAGTCTAGCTAATGCTTCTCACTCATCCTCAATTTCGCATTAGTCTTAGTGGCAGATTCAAGATCTATTCCACGAGAACCGTAAATGTAATTTGCCAATACAATCATTTCTTATCGTGAGCTTTAGTATAAGATTTTGAACACTTTTTCACATTTCCCATATAATTTCCTTTCAAGTTTCTAATCATTCTACGAATTGAATCTTGCTAGCCTCAATGATAATCGATTTCATGGCAAATTCGTACAACCATATTCGCATATGGACTCTTCCCTCTATCAGCTTTGAAATCAACCATGAAAAAACAGAGACAATCCTTTTCCTTTAACCAAAAA
>OVAV01000081.1:0-26684 GCA_900406375.1 Iberis amara | reverse complement strand
TCTATTTTTCTATGTTGATGGTGGGCTAATGGAGAAGATAGAAAAGTCAAAAATACTCGAACATATTATGCTCTATGTCATGTAATGATTTTTTAGATTTGTTTTAGTACATTCACTTTGCTTGACTGATAGATTTTTGGAAATTTATATGGCTTTTGAATGGCGGTTCTTACATTCACAGCTCAAAATATCACAACTCTATATCATCATCCAATTTATTAATGAATATATTGGTTCTTTATCTCTGTTGTACTCTTATTCAAGTTGTAACCAAATTAGAGGTATAAACGTTTTCAGTTAGTTTCTGTCAAAATGATAGAAGTTATTGTAGTCACTTTGTACTCCTTAGGTGTTTAAGTTCTTCATTTAAACCCAACCAAATTTTTGCCTCTCGCTAGATTCTTTCTTCATCCAAAGGATTAGTCAACTGGTGGCTTTGGTAGAAGTCGTGGAGTACAAGATGGTGGTGGTAGAGGTGGTTTCCTTGGTGGAGGATCTTTCAGAGGAAAAGCAGAGGAAGAGGTGCACCGAGAGCTGGTAGTAGAGTATATACACCATGAGGTGGTGGTAGTAGAGAATATATTCTTGCTTGTCCCTTCTCTATCAAGTTTTGTATCATTTGTTTTATCAATAGTGACTATTGTTTCTCTAGATTTTCAATGTTCGATACTTTGGTTTAAAAATTGTATCAATTAAAAGCTTCATTTCATTGGAAAAATTAACTTCCATTGATATGGACTATATATACATATGTTTTCTTTGTATATTAAAATTTAAATTTGATGTTAATGAATATCTTAAATCAAGAACCAAAATAAAATAAAAAATAAAGAGTAAAAAATTATTTTTATAGTTTATGTTAGACATTTAATCGACAAATAGTAATTTTATGGCTAGAAGCTTATGGACTATGAAAATAATTAAAAATAACAAATTCAAGGACTAAAAGATGGAACATAATTAAAATCTCAATATGTATATACAAACTTTGATAAAAAAATGGATTATGAAATTAGTGTTTCAAGTGAACATTGTAACTCAAAGTATTCTATTAATGCTTAAAAATAACTCATACCATACTTGAATATAAACTCGCGTGTCTACGCGGGTTATCATCTAGTTTAATTATAAATAGATTGTGTTTTGTAAATAATATATAAAAGTATCAAATTTTGAATTAAATTATTCAAAAGCCAAAGAATCCTCGATAGGTGCAAGAAATATTGACAATACCAATCCAACGATTTTAGATACCTTAGAGCATCTCCAATGGTGGAGTATTTAATAGGGTGTTTAAACTTGTATTTATAATTTTTTCATTTAAAATATATTCTAAGCACCTTTGTTTATTAAAAAAAAAAAGTGTGTCCAATGAAGGTGCTTAAATAAGCAATCCAATATATTTTTCAACAAAAAAATCCATCATCACACATTCATATTCACATTCTACAATTTCAAATACTTCTTCTTCTTCTTAGCTGTGCTTGTAGTCTTCTTCTATGCTTCTCTGTATTCTTCTTCTCTGTAAAAGAACATAAACAAACAACAATCAATCAAAAAAAAATTCAATTAAACATATTCAAATCAAGTTTGAATTAAACACAAACAACAAACAATACATCATCAAAGTATTCATAAACACAAACAACAAACAACACAACTTTAAACACATTCTTAAACACAAACAAAAACAGAATTCAAACTTAAACTGAAACATATTCATAAAACATTTAAACTTCATACATAAACAAATTCAGATTCATACATAAACACATTCTTAAACACAAACAAAGACAGAATTCAAACAACAAACAGAAACTGAAATACAAACAGAAACTTGGCACAATTAAAAAAATTGAGTATTCATAAGATGATATATAGAACCACCACTAGATACATATACTCACCTGAGCTCCCAAATTCCTCGGGTATCTCTTTATTGACAATCGTGAAGACAGCTCGAGAACAGACCTAATCAATGTTAAACAGTCACCTTTGGTGAGATTCACAACGAATCAAGCTACTCGAACTACACAAATAGATCCCAATTTTACAGAGATAAGCAACAAGAGACCCTAAACACTACGAAATATGACAACAACAACACGATTTTTCTCCATTAAAGAAACAAAATTAAGAATTCATCACAAAGAATTCATCACAAAATATGACAACGACACGAGTTGAACGAATCAACAAAAGACAAAAAATTGAATCGATTACCTTTTACCCGAAAGCATTCGAATGATCTCCGTCTTCGATTTCAGTGGAGACTCGCCGGATTTTTTTTGGTCGCCATCGGAATCACAGTTTGCGTCGCAGGAGAAATATGGCAAAATTTATTTTGCCCTTTCTTTGTTGAACCCCGAAACTTTTTCTTAAAAAAAAAAAACCAACCAATCAGCACACGACACATATGGGTGCTTAATAAGTTTTTAAAAACCTTTTGTAAGCATCGATCATTAGACTTAATACCATTTTCTGATTTATTTAATTAACATAATACACTCTAAAATACTTAAGCACTCCTTTTAAATACATTAAGTAACACCATTAGACATGCTCTTATACAGATTCAAAAAGGTGTCCTTCATATATATAAAAAATTATTTTAGTAAAACATCTAACTAAAATTTATTTAAATTGCTTTACAAACTTAAAACTTTCAATGAATATTGTTTTAACAAATAAATTTAATAGTATATGATAATTGTTATATAAAGTATTTAAAAATTTAATAGTATATGACACTTGCCATAATCAACAGCTTTACTAACCTATGTTTTAGAACGACCCTAAACATAAATCATATATTATTAGTTAAAACTGAATGTTAAAGAAAACAAACATTAATTTCTTATATAATTTTTTGGACACTCGACTATTATTATATTTGATAATTATTTTATTATATATTCGATAACTAAAAATGTAGACATAAACTTTAAATCTGAACAGTCTCACTTGACAGCCAAAAAATCTATATTATTAATTGGGAAGCATTTTTTTAAGAAAAACTTTTGTTTCTAAAAGTTTACATACAATGCCATTAATTTAAAATATTAATAAAAACAATTTATATATCTCCTTAAAATATTGAATTTCTCTTTAAAATTAAAAATATGAAAATTACATATACATATATCTCATAAAAACATGGAATTTATATTTCGCTTAAATTTTTATTTTTAATTAAATTTAAATTTTTCATTTTAAAATTTAAATATGTTAATTGATTAAAAAATAATTCAGTAATAGATAAAAAATTGTTTTAAAAGTATTTTAATAATATGATTAAATGAATACAACTATACAAGTATTTTATAATTAATTAAAATAATAATTTAAATATTATGTTCATAATATTATAATATATTGTTACTAGAAATATCGTTACACATTTTTTTCAAGAATTATTTATATAAAATAATTATGATTAAAATAGACAAATAGAATCTCCAAAATTAATAAGTTTTCAAACAGAAACTAAAGTTTTTAAATATTTGGTAACATATCAAATAAAATTCACAGATTTATAACATTTATATGATATTAATTAAGGATTTAATCATTATATTACATCTTTCATATTAAATCTATATTATTACTTAAGAAGCATAATTTAAAGAGAAATATTAAATTTGTTAAAAATTGCATGGAATGCCATTGTTTTTAATGATAAAATTAATTATTTCACATAATTGACTTAAGTTAATCATCCCAAAAAATAGGAAACTATATCTCATAACAATTTTTTTTAAAGACTAAGATAAATTTAGTGATATGTAGTTAAATTATTTATTTATGATTAGAAAATTTTTGTCTTTATGTTCAACAATTTTTTAATTTTATATATATTCTTTTTTACTATTTTGATAAGTACAATACAAAATGTACACTATATTTTTTTACGTATACTTTATATTTATGTTCAAATAATTGAGTATTATATATATATATATATATATATATATATATTATACACTAATATTTAATGAAATAGAAATAAAAAAGTATTGAATCAACAATTTCAATAGTAAAGAAACATAAAATAGTAATATATATTATATAAATCTCAACGATCGAGTTTTTTCTAAAACGAAAATATTTAAATATTTTTGAAATTTTTAATAACCAAAAATATTTAATAAAGACAATTGATATTAAAGTATAACAAAGTTCTTAGTTATTATATTTTCTCTATATATTTTGTACTATGTTATTAAAAAACATAACTTATATTGGGCTTTTTCGGATCAAATGTTGGTTATGGAAAAGTGGAGGCCTAGTCATCCAATGGATCTCAATCGCATCCCATTATGGATTTAAATTCGTGGGATACATATCCAGTATCTCAATCAGGCAGTTTTGGAACATGTGGCTGATGCGCTTGGGCCAATCATGGAAGTTGAATTCAATTCGAATTTTGAAACCAGAATGGAGTACATATGTGTACGGATAAACTGGCACGTTGATACCCTTCTCCGGTTTCAGCGCCATTTTCAATTTTATCCTGGTGTTAATTCCCTTATCTTGGTGTTGATACCCTTCTCCGGTTCCAGCGCCATTTTCAATTTTAACCAGAATGGAGCTTTTGTGCGCTTAGCGGTCTGTTAACTCATGATACATGTACAAGTCTGGTCCCAAATGCTGATGTGGATGATGATCCACTAGATGATGATGACCTTGATCCGCAGAATAATGGTTTTCTCAATCCGGCTGAGAATCGTGCTATAATCATCCACGAAATCAATGACGATGCTCATGCAGTCCCAAAGCCCAAAATGATAGTTGAAGAACCTGATGACATGGAACAAGTTCAGGACCACACAACCCTGGAGAACCATATCATACCTCATAAGAGGAAACACGATGATGAAGCTGGACCAAGCACAACTCACTCAGACACTCGTTATGATCCTTTATCTCCGAACACTGAATCTACATCTCCTGACTTCCGAGGCGCGGTGGGCTTGATACTACCACAAGATAAATAAGAAAACTAGCTTAGAATTACCGAGGATTGGGAAATGATCTGGAAGTTCGACATCTAAAGGAACTTACAAGGAGTTTGCTCGCAGTTATCATTTTTCTGATGGAAACAAACCAGCATGATTCGTTTGTAGAACAAGTAGTTTCTGATTTAGGATTTTCTAGTAGTTCTATTGTTTCACCTTTAGGATTAAGTGGTGGTTTGGTTCTCATGTGGAGACCAAACATACATGTTTCAGTTCTTAGTAAGAATCCTAATGTTGTAGACATCTTGGTTGATATTAATGGAATTCAGTTTAACTTATCTTGTGTTTATGGGCAATTGGGCATCCTCAAACAGACCAAAGACAAAGAGTATGAGATCAATTAGAAACCTTAGCTAACTCACATGTTGGGGGTGGATTTGTATAGGAGATTTTAACGAGTTATTATCCAATGCAGAGAAATTGGAAGGGATAACTACACCATAAAGAACTTTTAGAGACTTTATACACCTCTATCACACTTTTGATTTCAAGGATCTTAGATGTGTTGGTGAAAAATTTTCATGGATGGGCAAGAGGGGAGACCAAAATATTGTTGCTTAGATAGAACATTAGTGAACACATCCTGGCTTAACCTCTTCGTAGCCTCTTATTCTGAATTCCTGGACATAGGTATATCAGATCACTGGCCACTACTGGCTAAATTCTTGACTGAAAATGTGGCTTCTAATCATAAATTCAAACATAATGATAGATTCCATGACAGAGAGGACTTTCGGGAGTCTGCTATGGGTGGATGGCATAATCCAAATTTCACTGGCTCATCATTACAATCAAGGCTCAAGTCATGCAAAACAGTTATATCAAGATGGAATAGAAGGCTTTTGAATAACTCTAAAGAGGAAATAACGACTATAAAGTTCAAGTTAAATAACACTGCAAAACAAGGAGCTCTCCTGATTGAAATTCATCAACTCAAAAGACAGTTAATTGCAATTTATGCACATGAAGAAATCTTCTGAAAAGTCAAAAGCCGAAACAATTGGCTTAAATGTGGGGATCGCAACACTAAGTACTTCTTTCAAGCAACAAAACAAAGGAAAGCCAAAAATACGATATACTCAATGATAGATATGAATGGTGTGAGACAAACACACACATCACATATTATAAAGATTTCCACTGCATATTTTAAGGATCTGTTTAAAAGTAACACTAAGAGCCTAAATAATTATTATCATATGTTCATTGGCTTACCTCGCCGTGTAACAGAGAAAATCAATGATGATCTCACAAAGAAACTTACAACTAAAGAGATTGATGATGATATCTTCTCAACAGGACTCGCTATAGCCCCTGGAATAGATGGATACTCAGCTATCTTCTATCACAAATTCTCGCAAGAGATTAAAAGACAAATCTATACAGAGGTTTACAAATTATTTGATCAATGGTATCTGGACCCAAGCTTAAATCATACCAATATATGCTTGATACCAAAATCAACTACTCCGACAGAGATGACACATTATAGGCCCATATCCTTATGCAATGTAAGCTACAAAATCATTGCAAAGATTCTAGTAAATAGGCTGAAGGTCCACTTATCTGCATTAATCTCAAAAGAACAAGAAACATTTATGCCTAATAGGCAGATAACAGACAATGTACTTGTAGCACATGAATTACTACATGCTCTCAACGTTCGAAGAAGTTGTTCAACAACTTTCATGGCCATCAAAACAGATATTTTAAAAGCTTATGATCTGATTGAGTGGGATTTCCTTCAAGAGAAAATGTTTCAAATGGGATTCTCGGCTAAGTGGGTGCAATGGATCATGTTGTGTGTACGTTTTGTCTCTTTCTCAACTCTAATCAATGGTATACCAAGAGGCTTTATCAAACTAGAACGAGGCTTAAGGCAAGGTGATCCATTATCACCTTACCTTTTTTATTTGATGCTCTGAAGTGCTCAGGCATATGCTACATCGGGTTACTCAAACAAAACGAATCAGGGGGATAAAGATCAGTCGCTCAGGCCCTACAATTAGCCATATGCTTTTTGCTAAAGATGCTTTTTTCTTCTCAATGCGAATCAAATGTCTGCTTCAGTTCTTCAGGATATTTTTTGACAATATGAATTAGCGTCAGGCCAAGTAATCAATCGCGATAAGTCATGTATCACATTTGGTTCAAGGGTTGCATAAGACCAAAAAACTCGCATAAGAAGACTTCTTAATATAAACAGGGATGGAGGAATAAGTAAATACCTTGGCCTGCCTGAAATGTTTGGGCCTAAAAAAACATAGCTATTCCAGTTCATCATTGAAAATATCTAGCAAAGAACACTTGGCTGGACAAAAACATATCTTTCACCAGTTGGTAAGGAGATATTACTAAAGTCAATAGCCTTGGCAATGATATTGTATTCCATGAGCTATTACAAACTGCCTAAGGGAATAAGTGGAGAAATAAAAAAATCATTGCAAAATTTTGGTGGTCTAAGTCTACTACGAGTGGTTCATATTCATTACATAGGTTGGCATAAGATCGTGTGTCGATTCCAAAATCTGAAGGTGACCTTGGATTCAAAGACATTGAACAATTTAACAATTCTTTACTCGCAAAGTAAATTTGGAGGATAAAAAATTTTCTGGTCAGCTTGCTTGCAAGAACAATGAAAGTTCTAGATAGATCTATATGGATTTATAATTCAAATGGGCAATATACTGTGAAATCTGGGTATTGGATAGCTACTCATCAACATAGTAGTGGACACTTTCAATTCAAAATAAGATAATTGATCTCAAGAACAAGATTTGAAGATCGAATATTTTACAAAGAATCAATATATTTTTTGTGGAGAGCAGTTTCAAGTATATTAGCACCAAGGAAAGAACTCTATCGTCGTCATCTACTCACTAATGATAGATGCAAGCGATGATCTAACTCATAAAGTTTAGAGCACTTATTCTTTAATTTCTCGGGTCTGCATGGCCTATGGGATGCCATATCCATACCAAATTTCAACCACAATGAACAAAATGAATCTTTTATTATTAAATTAAGGCAGCTGCTAGATTCTTACGTTTATGGCACATCACCGTTGATTCATCAAACTTTACCATTATGGGTTCTATGGCATACGTGGAAGCAAAGAAACGATTATCTATACAATAACAAAGATATGCTTATCGTAAGCATTATACAATGTGCACAGTTGGATGTAGAAGAATGGTTTCAGATCAATCCACCAACTCCCATAAGAAAGAAAAGAAAAGGGTTTTCAAATTGGAAAATGTTGGATGATACATGGATCCAGTGTCGTTCCTAACATTTTGAAGGTTACAAGCTCGAGGAAAAAAAGACCGCTAACATATTTTAAAATAATTTATTAATTAAAAAATTGAATATGTTAAGCAAAAAATAGAAAATATTCGAAACAAAAAAATCAGTACATCATTCTTGAAATATTATTTTTCTTGCATTTCTACTTGCAACCTCATTCATCAAGTTCGAATACTCAAGTTTTTTAGCTATATCTCTTTCAATTGATAACATCGACAATCCATTCAGTCTTTCTTGTGACATAGTCGACCGTAGATAAGACTTTATGAGTTTTAACTTCGAAAAACTTCTTTATGCATATGCAACTGAAACTGGAATTGTCATCATTATGCGATATGCAGTCCATGTATTTGGATAACAATTTTCCATCTTTTTCAAATAATCTAGTAATTCAACAGTCTTCTTGATCTTATTTGGTAAAACTCCTCTTAATAGTTTAACTCTGAAAATAAATCATGACCACCAATATCAGAATGATTACCATGTTTTAAGAAAACTTCAATGTTGGGACAAGAACTCATCAATGTGTCATCATTTACTAACTTCAGCTGCTTCAGATCAAATAAAAATCCAAAATTCTTTTGATAACTTTGTAACTGGTCAAACCTTGTCTCAAGAGAAACCAAACCTTGATCCATTATCTTGATGAAGTAGTTGATCCTAAAATCTTCTTCCGTTCTTAATATTAAATCTTCACCAACTGTTTCATGTTCTTCATCATGAAATTGTTTCCTTTTATTGAGACGTTTTACCTTTACAGAGAATACTGGATCGACTTTCATATCAATAACAATCCGTACAGCTTCTACTTTTGCTGCTTCGAAACCAGTCTCTTTATAATTTCTAAAAAAAGAAACAAGTCCTTCCACTTGAGAAATAGCAATTTCAATATCCATATCTTCTGACTGCAAAATCTTGCTTACTTTATTAACAGCAAACAAAATTTCATACTAGATAATCATTCCAAATAAAATAAAACTCCCAATTCCAGGGGTTTCACTCATTGCAAGAGATTGAGCGTGGCTTCTTGTTTTTGGATTATCACTGTTTTCTGCCAAATAAAACAAAACATCTTGTATATTAGGAGCTTGAAATCGTATTGCTTTAACATTTTTGATGCGGCTCTCCCAGCGAGTTTGTGACAATGGCTTGACTGTAATACCATTCACAAGCTCCTAAAAACTTCACAATTATTTGTAGAAGAGGAAAACAAACAAAAGATACGTTGAACAATTCCAAAAAATGATACTGCAAGTTGGGACGATAAAGCGATATATGAAAGTACAAGATTCAGACTATGGCAACCACATGATGTGTACGCTGCCCTTGGATTAATTTCAAGCAATCTCTTTTGTACTCCTTTATTTTTCCCCTTCATGTTTTGACCCATTATCATAAACTTGACCTCTAATGTCATCAATACTTAATTCAAGATTAACCAATTCATCATGAAGTGTGTCAAGAAGTCATTCTCCAGTTTTATATTTGACTTCTAGGAAAGACAAAAAGAAATTCTTCAATCTTTGGTGAGATCTCTGAAGTATCCACACATAGAATAATTAAGGACATTTTCTCCCGGTGACTTATATCAGGGGTAGTATCAAGAATAACTGAAAAGTATTTTGCACAACGAATCTTCATTAAGATCACTTTTTTTATCTCAGACCCAAGCATCATATCACTTCGTTATGTATTCTGTGACTCAGATAATGATAACGCATTTCACCTTTATTAATTCGTCTAATATGTTCCTTCATCATTGGATCAAAAAACTGCAAACACCTCAATCATGCCCAAAAAAATTCCATTTTTGTTCTCATAGATCTTATCATTACTTCCACGAAATGCTATATTCTTTTTAGTAATACTTTTTACCAATGCAATTATCCTCAACAGCACATCCCTCCAATGTTTGTTTTCTTTGTTAATCTCTTCTTGGAGTTGCTTATCATTAGTTTGATTCATTTGTAATCTCACTTCTAGATCTATCCACTGAGTCATGCATATGATATGCTTGTGACTTCTTTCATGTTCCATGAGCATTTGTGAAATATTTCTCCAATCACAATATCCATTATTTGCCAACTGAGAAACATTTTTGTCTTGCGAGAATAGCTTACAACAATAACAGAAGCGCAAGACTCCTTATGGCGATGCAACACGCATGGTCTCAAGGGTATAGAAATGTAGTTTTTGTAGGCGATAATCAGGTGCTCACTAATGCATTCAATCAATCCACAGTTCAGATCCAAGTAGAAAGTTGGAGACAAGATTTTTGTCATTGGAGTAGTTTCTTTGATGATCTGAAACTGCAGTGAACCCCAAGGCAGTCGAACAAAGCAGCTCATTTACTTGCAAAGGCGCAGACGATATCTCCTAATTGTAAGGGCAAAGAAATTCAGGAGCAAAGGATGCAGAAGACGACGTTGTATGCAAAGGAAGCTGGAGTGTTAGCACTGGATGTTCCAATATGGAAAGCTGAGAAACGACCAGGAAATGGAAGTTTTGAATAAAGAATCAGAAGACAATGGAAGTTATGGAAAGAGGGATACTAGGGTTTGTATTCTATTTAAGGAGCTCAAAAGTGCACAAGAAAGATACACTTTTGAGCCGCAAAGAATTTTTAGGGTTAAGGGGAGAGTTTGTGAGTTGTTTAAGAGGTTGTTAGATCTTGCGAGAAAGAACAAAGGTAGTAGGTTAGGTTTTTGAGCTTGATAAGCGTATTGTTGAATAGCTTATTGTACAAGTAAAATAAATAAAGACTTGTATTTGCTTTGGAAACCGTTTGGATTTAAAATTGTGTGGTTATCGTGTTCTTTTGAACTTTCACTAATATGTTCTGATTTCATTTCTTTGTACCACATTTAATCACCAATGTATTACGTAAAGAGCATATTATATCTTTAACTAGTTAATGAAAAGAAATGTGTGTTAAATTTTTTTTTAAATTAATTAGTAATAATTCATATATCTATTTATTTTGTTATAATGCTTAAAAATATTTAAGAAAATTGAACTAATTGATTTTATGGAAATTATTTTATTATAATTTTGCTTACGTGTCGTATCCATATTAAACGCGTTCCGGTTTATATGATAAGATTGTATATTTATTTGGTTATATGAGTATTAAGATGAAAGTTAAATAATATTTGGAAATAGAGATAATATAATTAATTTCTAACTTTTAATTTATAGTAAAAAAATTATTTGTTTAATATACATAACACTCAAAAAATTTAATATTGTTTAAATATATAGTAGATTAAAATTTTTATAGTTTGTATATTATTAAAGATTAGTATTAAGTAAATAATTTGTTTTTTTATTAGAAAATGTTAATTTTTTGTCACATTGATATCTGGACTATAACAGACCGGTTCAATAACCTAAATTCTATAAATAGAAGAAAATGTATTTGTTATACGAGTGGCCAAGTTTCTGATTTGATAATTAAGAGACATAATCGATACCGTTAAACCATTTGCTCCTTGTTGAAAATGTTAATTAATTCGATTATTTTATTTTACTGTTCGAAAATCCTTCCCTATCTGCCCGACTCATTCCAAAAAATTTCCCGTTTTGCCCCTCTCTCTCGCCAATNCTTTTTTTTTTTTTTTTTTTTTTTTTGATAAATGCTCACTTCTCTGGATCGAAAAATAAGGTGGTTTTCGATTTGTGTTGGTCTCGCCCTTTACGGATTTTGCGTTCTTATTGTTTGTGGATCTTCGCGGTTTGTTTGGATCGGGTATTTCAGAAAAAGGAAGAAAAAAACCTAGAGAGAGATTCTTCTTCTCTTCGCGGAACTAGGGTTAAGTCGCAGGAAAAGGGGATGGTTTGATGCTGAACGAATTCTGAAGATTTTTTGAGAGAAGAGTTTGTGTATTAATGTTGTTTGGAGGAGAAGATGAAAGAAGGCTATGCATGGGAGGGTTTGTGAGGATAGGAAGAAAGTTCATCGTCGGCTTATGTTTGGAGCTCCTTCGCGTCTAATTGCGAGCGTCGAGGCTTCTGGTTCTTCGTCTCTCTCTCTTTCTTCATCTACTTCCTTTTCTAAGGTTCGATTAGGTTTCAATTTTGTCAAAGGTTGCATTATTTTGTTCGTTTATCTGTTTGCTGGGTGAGTCCACTTTTATCTAGTTTTTTGGCGTGCAACGTCAAAGCTCTTCTTATACATTAAGAATATTCCCGGAAATCAGAGCTTTTCCTACCTGTTTATTGCGTTGATTGATCAGATATTTGTTTATACAGATTTCGGTTCTTGATTCTAGTGACGAATTCATGGAAACAAATGCCTTCTCCTCTGTATTTGGCTGAAATTTTGTATTGTATGATTGCAGGACGGACGTATAATTAAAGTTGGTGACTGTGCTCTTTTTAAACCACCTCAGGATTGCCCACCTTTCATTGGTTTGATTCGTTCTGTCATTCCTCAAAAAGAAGAAAAGTTAAAGCTACGTGTGAATTGGCTATACCGAACCACAGAATTAAAACTCGGCAGAGGGATCCTATTGGAGGCGCAGCCAAACGAAATCTTTTATTCGTTTCACGAGGATGAGATACCGGCTGCATCCTTACTGCATCCATGTAAAGTTACCTTTCTTTCGAGAGGCGTTACTCTGCCATCTGGAATCTCTTCATTTGTGTGTTGGCGCGTTTATGATGTTATGAACCAATGCATATGGTGGTTGACTGATCAAGATTTTATTGATGTGAGATTATATTCATTGCCAATTATCCTCATGTGCATAAAACTGTTTCTCTTTGGTATTTAACAATTTTTCTCCTTCTGTAGAAACGGCAACAAGAAGTAGATAAGTTACTGTGTACGGCTTGTTCTGAGATGCATCCAACATCACAGCAGGATGGTCGTTCTCCTAGGTCGATGAATAGCCCAACAACATCTCAAGTGAGAGCTGGAACAGATGGCATGCAGAATAATATTTCTGTCTCTTCACAAGGTAAGAGAAGGAAGAGAGAGCGTACAGATCAGAATTCTGAATCTGTGAAACTAGAATGTTCAAGTTGGATTGATGGTAGTGGTTCTGGTTTCCTAAAGACAGAAAGTAGTTTAAAATCTGAGATTGCAAAAATCACTGAAAAAAGCGGGCTAGTGGACTCTGAAGGGGTTGAGAGATTGGTGCAGCTAATGCTGCCTGAGAGGAATAAGAAGAAAATAGATTTGGTTGGCCGATCAATTCTTGCAGGTGTTGTAGCAGCAACAGACAAGTTTGATTGCCTTAGTCGATTTGTCCAGCTCAGGGGATTACCTGTTTTTGATGAGTGGCTACAGGAAATTCATAAAGGGAAAATAGGGGGTCCCAGCAGTCCTAAAGACAATGATAGATCAATTGAAGATTTTCTCTTGATCTTACTTCGTGCTCTTGACAAGTTACCTGTGAATCTCATTGCTCTTCAGACTTGTAACATCGGAAAGTCTGTTAATCATTTGCGATCACATAAGAACTCAGAAATTGGGAAAAAGGCAAGGAGCTTGGTAGATACATGGAAGAAACGTGTTGAGGCAGAAATGGACGCAAAGTCCGGATCCAATCAGGGTGCAACTTGGCCTGGAAGATCTCGTCAATCTAAAGTTTCTCATGGTGGTAGACATTCAAGTATATCCGCTGATTCAACTAATACACCAGCATCACATCTACATTCTTCTAAGTCTGTGTCTGGCAAAATACTGTATGAGAATAGCGTGAAGTCTGCAAGCACATCCCCAAGTTCTACTAGGTCACCCCCATCAACTGGAACAGGTGTTGCTGTTGTTAACGATGGGCAGAATAGAAATGCTGGGGCAGTCGTTAGAGAAGTCGGGCTTAGCAGAAGCTTCTCATCACAAAGAAGTGCAATTTCTGAGAAAGTATCTCAATCAACTTTGACACCTGAAAAGACTCTTGATGTAAGTATGACGGATGGTTGCAGTAATAAGTTGATTGTTAAGCTGCCAAAACAGAGTCGCAGTCCGGCACAAAGTGTTAGTGGAGGTTCCTTTGAGGACCCTGCATCAAGTAATAGCCGAGCTCCATCACATGCTCCTTCAGAGAAGCATGGTCAATTTGACCAAAGCGTGAAAGAAATGAATGATACATGTCGAGCTAATTCTAGCGCTGATGCTAATACGGAGTGTTCGCAATACAACGATGTGAAAAATGTATCCACAGTTCCAGATGATGTTGCTACTGAATTAGCAGGGATTTTCAAACCCACTTCTCCTGCGTTAAGAGATGACGTCAAAACTGGAAAACGGCATGGAGGATCTCACAGCTCAATGAATGCGTTGATTGAAAGCTGTGTCAGGGATTCTGAGGCAATTGCATGCATGGCTGGTGCGGATGATGTTGGAATGAATCTTCTAGCTACCGTAGCTGCTGATGAAATGTCCAAATCTCCTGTTGAATCACCCTCTATATCCAGGGTGTCAGATTCCATGATGAATGATAACTCCATTGCAAAGGATCATACTACACGAATGACAGATTCTGTGGATGGCTTACCTCATGACCTAGCCGAAGCTGTTGCCAAGGATCTCACCAATGTTGATTATGAGCAAAATGTCAGCAGTAGTGGCAAGCCGTTTTCGGCTACAAAAAATGTGAACGATTCTAAGCCAGAAGATGAGAACTCTGATTCAGAAATTGAAGAATTGCAAAGGTTGGTGGATCAGTGCCTAGAGGGAAATGAAAATTCAGATGATGGTGTCGCTCCAACGGTTGTGCTCACAACAGATATTGGAGAAAACATGTCTGATGATAGTGATAGTGGGGTAGTTAGTAACCTAAAGATTGATGTTACATCAGAGACTGATCAAGGGGAAGATACAACAAGAAGGACAGGAAGCTCTGTCTTAAGTAACTGTAAAGCCATTGGCATAACTCAAAATGCAAATCCTTCGGCTGCTGAACGTTCACACTTAGACGCTGTTGGTGATAGTAAGAAACAAGAGAAATTGAAGGTGCCAGTAAGTTCGGAGCTATTATATATAACGAGAGAAGGTGTAACTGTTTCTTCAGAGTTCGCCAAGTATGTGAGTACTGCAAATGTTGATAGACAGGTAATGGAAAAAATATCTGGCGATATTGATTGTAGGGTTAACGACCAACAAGCTGATATTACATTAGTGGCAGATTGCATGTCAGATGCTGCTAAAGTGGATTATCTGGCTGTTGCAAATTCATCCTCTGAAGTTGTAGGTGATAACACGGAAGAACAGAAACCCCAGATGGTCTTGAGTTCTGTGTTAGTTAAAAAAATGGGTGCTGATGGAGATGAAGCAGAGGAATGTACATCTGTCGCCAGAGAAGTTCCTTCAATTTCAGCTTCAGCAGGGCCAGATATGGAAGCCAGGGTTGAATTTGACTTAAATGAAGGTTTTAATGGGGATGATATACGAATTGGCAATTCTAGTAACTTTTCTGGATATTTGTCTTTGACGCCTACTCCGTTACAACCCAGTCAACTTCCAGCATCTATCACTGTTGCAGCTGCTGCAAAGGGTGCTTTTGTTCCACGTGACTATTTGCTGAGAAATAAAGCAACTGTTGGCTGGAGAGGATCTGCTGCGACTAGTGCTTTCCGGCCAGCTGAGCCAAGAAAAGTGCAGGAGGTTGTGCAACCAAGCATGAATAATGTGTCTTCCTCTGATGCTTGTAAAACCACTGGAAAGCAAATGAAGACATTTTTGGACTTTGACCTAAATGTACCTGATGAAAGAGTTCTTGAAGATCTGGCTTCCCAAAGATCTGGCAATCCCACACATTCTTCAGGTGGCTTGGATCTTGATCTAAACAGAGTCGATGATCCAACTGATATGAGTAATGACACTATAAGAAGTGGTCATCGGGTAGACTCATCTTTTCAGCAGCCAAATTTATCTTCTGGTGGTCGGAGAGATTTTGATCTGAACGATGGACCCGCTGTTGATGATTCGAATGTTGAGTCATCTATGAGTTGTAGTCAACATGCCAGAGGTGGCTTGACATCACAGCCAATGATCTCTGGAATAAGAATGAATGGTGAAAACATGGCAGCTGGCTTCTCATCTTGGTTTCCTGTGGCTAACAATTACTCAGCTATGAGTATTCCACAAGTCTTGCCTGAACGAGGCGATCAGCCTTTTCCAATTATTACCAGCAATGGAACACAGAGAATGGTGGGTTCAACATCCGGGGCTTCCTCATTTACGCCTGATATGTATAGAGGCCCCGTTTTGCTGTCTTCTCCTGCTGTTTCATTCCCGCACACTGTGTTTCAGTATCCTGGGCTTCCTTTTGGAACCAGTTTTCCTCTTGCGTCAGCCAATGTATCAGGGGCTTCAAAATCATTCATGGACGCTTCATCAAGTGGCAGGCTTTGTTTCCCTAATGTCAACTCTCAAATATTGGGCCCAGGAGTTGCCTTCCCGTCTAATTATCCAAGGCCTTATGTTGTAAACCTCCCAAATGGTAGTGGCAATAGTGGAGTGGTTGACAACAATGGTGGAAGATGGTTTAGATCAGGTCTTGACTTGAATTCCGGGCCAGGAGGACATGATACTGATGGAAGGGAAGAAGCTACTGTCCAAACACGATTAACTTCATCTGTGTCATTACCATTGAAAGATGATCAAGCAAGAATGTATCAAATGTCAGGTGGTGTTCTCAAGAGGAAGGAACCAGAGGGTGGTTGGGATGGATATAAGCAATCCTCATTGCAATAACAAACCATGGAATCTTTTGGTAGGTTGTCGCGCTAAGCCTGTGAGTTTTTTTTTTTATTTTTAAATCTCCTGTTTCTTTCGAGCTATCTCTCCCTCTGACTTTTTGTTCAAATGCCTTTTTGTATAGCTAGTTTGGAGTGCGAGGCAACAGAGGGTTGGGTTCATCAGGCCGATGAAGACAGCTATGGATCGGTTGCATTCTTGAGCACCACCAGCTTCTGAGGCAAAATCTGACGTCTTGGGTTTACCATCATGTAGACAAAAGAAGTTGTTGGATGGAGCAATTGACAGAACTTTTGAAGCCTTGAAAGAACGTATCCCATCAATCTTCCGTATCCTCTACAAAGACAACCATATGATTTAGTGTTTTAGGATATTTGAAGAAGAAACAACGGTGGAGGAAAAGGAGATAGAAGGGCATAAGAAGTAGAAGATTGTTACGAGTTGAGATGGCATCTGGACTCCATAACCAGTATGTCCAAAATCTGTCGACCTACTAAACTTGGCTTTCTATAACGGTTTGGTGCACTTCTTTTTGTTAGAGATAGTAGTAATAAATCAAATAACTCTATTTATGTTTGTCAAGTAAAAAAACATTTACATGATTACATGAAATCAAATATCCAAACATCAAAAGTATAACCACACAAACAATGTCAAGGGAGGGAGAGAAGACCAAAGAATAAGCAGTAGCAGCCACTAAACGAGCACATTGACACTGACTCTTGACCAGGGTAAGTAATAGTCTGCTGATCTTGATTGATTATCCTGCAGGTTCTTCATCTTTCGAGTTCACAGCCTGCTGATTTGAGACTCTTGACTTGCCTAGTTCTTGATGACCATAAGTTCCCTAATATGACAGAACTGAAACAGCTTTGTAAGTAGGCTTCTTTAGGTAGTGGTCTGTTGTGCACAAGTAACCAAGCCTTTCTACTCTTTCCCAATCAAATCAGTGACTCACATGCTCTATTACTATATTAGAATGATTTGATAGTCTGTTGTCACAGTAGCGCAAAGAAAGGGAACTTGATAACCACATTTCACAATGCTAAAGCAGCAAGTCAACAAAGAGAATTAAGAATGATTTTATTCACTGACACCATTTCATGTCTTCCTTGAACAAGAGCAGTATGTACGAGGGTTATTGTGCTTCAGCTGAAACACAAGCAATGCATGATTAAATGTTTAATTCGTTATATGAAATTTGCACTATTCCAGATCAACTCATTGAAACAAGATTCTTTTTCATTGAAAAGATAAGTCATACAAACACAAGAAACCACAAATTAGGCAACAACAGTCAACAAAATCTTAAATGGGGACAAAATCATACCATTTACATAATCCGACATATAAAAGCTTTCAGCTTGGAAACAAAAGAGTAAGAGAGAAGAAGGAAGAAGAAATCTCACTCGTGAAATTAAAAACCCCAAAAAGATTTAACAATAAAATAAACCTACTGCCCGAAACTCCTGCCCTAACTGACCGACTCCTTCCATAGAAATTTCCTCTTTTGCCCTGTCTCTCTCGCTCTTTCGTTTTTCTTTCTCATCGATTTTTTTTTCTTCATAAAAAGCTCTCTTCTTTCGATCGGAATTTAAGGCGGTTTTTCGATTTGTGCTGGTCTCCCTCTTTTCGGATTTTTCGTTCTTCTTGTTTGTGGATCTTCGCGGTTTGGTTGGATCGGATGTTTCAGATAAATCAAGAAAAATACCTACACATAGATTCTTCTATTCGGCGGAATTAGGGTTAAGTCGTATGAAAAGGGGATGATTTGAATTCTGAGGATTTTTCAAGAGAAGGCTTTGTGTATTGATGTTGTTTAGCGGAGAAGATGAGAGAAGGCTATGCATGGGAGGGTTTGTGAGGATAGGAAGAAAGGTATTCCTCAGCTTATGTTTGGAGCTCCTTCGCGTGTAATTGCGAGCGTCGAGGCTTCTGGTTCTTTGTCTCTATCTCCTTCTTCATTTACATCCTTTTCTAAGGTAATTTCGCTTCGATTGGGTTTCAATTTTGTCAAAGGCTGCATTTTTCTGTTCCTGTATCTGTTGGCTGTGTGTGTCCAATTTCTATCGAGTGTTCGGGGAAATTCTACCTGTTTATTACGTTGATTGTTCATATGTCTCTTCATACAATTTTTGGTTCTTGATTCTACTGACGAATTCATGGAAACGAGTGGCTTCTCCTCTGTATTTGTCTAAAATTTTGTACTGTGTGATTGCAGGATGGACGCATAATTAAAGTTGGTGACTGTGCTCTTTTTAAACCACCTCAGGATTGCCCACCTTTCATTGGTCTGATTCGTTCGGTCATTCCTCAAAAAGAAGAAAAGTTAAAGCTGCGTGTAAATTGGCTCTATCGACCCACAGAGCTAAAACTTGGCAAAGGCATCCTTTTGGAGGCTCAGCCAAACGAAATCTTTTATTCCTTTCACGAGGATGAGATACCGGCTGCATCCTTACTGCATCCGTGTAAAGTTACCTTTCTTTCAAGAGGCGTAACTCTGCCATCTGGAATCTCTTCATTCGTGTGTTGGCGAGTTTATGATGTTATGAACCAGTGCATATGGTGGCTGACTGATCAAGATTTTATTGATGTGAGATTATATTTCATTGCCAATTATCCTCTTATGCATAAACCTGTATCTCTTTGGTATTTAACACTTTTTCTCCTTCTGTAGAAACGGCAAAAAGAAGTAGATAAGTTATTGTGTAAGACTCGTTCTGGGATGCATACTACATTACAGCAGGGTGGTCGTTCTCCTAGGTCGATGAATAGCCCGACAACATCGCAAGTGAGAGCTGGAACAGATGGCATGCAGAATAATATCTCCTTTCCTTCACAGGGTAAGGGAAGGAAAAGAGAGCGTGCTGATCAGAGTTCCGAATCTGTGAAACGGGAACGTTTAAGTCGGACTGATGATAGTGGTTCTGGTTTCCTAAGAACCGAAAGCAGTTTGAAATCCGAGATTGCAAAAATAACAGAAAAAGGTGGGCTAGTGGACTCCGAAGGGGTTGAGAAATTGGTGCAGCTCATGCTGCCTGAGAAGAATGAAAAGAAAATAGATTTGGTTTGCCGATCTATTCTTGCAGGTGTTGTAGCAGCAACAGACAAGTTTGATTGCCTTAGTCGATTTGTCCAGCTCAGAGGATTACCTGTTTTTGATGAGTGGCTACAGGAAATTCATAAAGGGAAAATAGGGGATGTTAGCAGTCCTAAAGAGAATGATAGATCAATTGATGATTTTCTCTTGATCTTACTTCGTGCTCTTGACAAATTACCAGTGAATCTCAATGCTCTTCAGACTTGTAACATTGGAAAGTCTGTTAATCATTTGCGATCACATAAGAACTCAGAAATTGGGAAAAAGGCTAGGAGCTTGGTTGATACATGGAAAAAACGTGTTGAGGCAGAAATGGATGCAAAGTCGGGATCCAATCAGGGTGCAACTTGGCCTGGAAGATCTCGTCAGTCTGAAGTGTCTCATGGTGGTAGACATTCAGGTGTATCCGCGGAGGCAACCAAGACATCAGCATCACATCATCCGTCTAAGTCTGTGTCCGTCAAAATACCGTCAGAGAACAGTGTGAAGTCTGCAACCACGTCTCCAAGTTCTACTAGATCAACCTCATCACCTGCAGTTGTTGTTGTTGTTAATGATGGGCAGAAAAAAAATGGTGGGCCGCCTGATAGAGAAGTTGGGGTTAGCAGGAGCTTCTCATCACAAAGAAGTGCTACTTCTGAGAAAGTATCTCAATCAACTCTGACACCTGAAAAGACTCTTGACGTACCTATGACTGAAGGTTGCAGTAATAAGTTTATTGTGAAGCTGCCAAAACGTGGTCGTAGTCCGGCACAGAGTGTTAGTGGAGGTTCCTTTGGGGACCCTGCATCAAGTAATAGCCGAGCTCCGTCACCTGCTCCTTCAGAGAAGCATGGTCAATTTGACCAAAACGTGAAAGATATGAGTGATACATATCGAGCGAATCTTAGCCCTGATGATAATACTGAGTGTTCGCAATACAACGATGTGAAAAATCTGTCAACAGTTTCAGATGAGGTAGCTGGTTCCCCTTCTGTTATCGCTGGTGATGAGCATGGCAAGTCTGTTAATGATTCTAGTAAAGTAGCAGGGACTGTCAAACCCACTTCTCCTTCGTTAGGAGATGACGTTAAAACTGGGAAAAGGCATGGAGGATCTCATAGCTCAATGAATGCCTTGATTGAAAGCTGTGTCAGGGACTCTGAGGCAAATGCATGTCTGGCTGGTGCAGATGATATTGGAATGAATCTTCTAGCTACTGTAGCTGCTGATGAAATGTCCAAATCTCCCATTGCATCACCCTCTGTATCCAGGGTGTCAGATTCCATGATGAATGATAACTCCATTGCAAAGAATCATACGACTCGAATCACAGATTCTGTGGATGGCTTATCCCATGAGCAAGCTGAACCTGTTGCTAAGGATCTCACCAGTGTTGACTATGAGCAAAATGTCAGCAGTAGTGGCAAGCAGTTGTCGGTTCCAAAAAATGTGAACGATTCTAAACCAGAAGATGAGAACTCTGATTCAGAAATCGAAGAATTGCAAAGGTTGGTGGATCAGTGCCTAGAGAGCAATGAAAATTCAGATGATGGTGTCGCGCCAACTGCTGTGCCCGCAACAGATACTGGAGAAAACATGTCTGATGATAGTAATAGTGGGGAAGTTAGTAACCTAAAGATTGATTGTACATCAGAGACTGATCGAGCGGCAGATACAACAAGGACAGGAAGCTCTGTCTTAAGTAACTGTAAAGCCATTGGCATAAGTCAAAATGAAACTTCTTTGGCTACTGAATGTTCACACTTGGACGTTGTTGGTGATAATAAGAAAGAAGAGAAACCGAAAGTGACATTGAGTTCTGAGCTAGTTAAACTAATGAGTGAAGGTGTATCTGTCTTGTCAGAGTTTGCTAAGAATATGAGTGCTGCAAATGTTGATAGACAGGCAACGAAAAAAGTATCTGGCGGTAATGATTGTACGGTTAACGACCAAAAGGTTGATGTTTCAGATTCTGCGAAAAGGTTAGAGACCTCTGTGCCAACAGAATGTAATGCCATCGGCTTAAGTCCTGAAGTGGATTCTCTGGCTGTTGGAAATTCACCCTCTGATGTTGTAGGTGAACAGAAACCCCAGATGGTCTTGAGTTCTAAGTTAGTGAAGAATATGGGTGAAGATTCTTCTGACGTTGCCAAGGGCATGGTTGCTTGTGTTGATAGATTGGTAACAGAAAAGATGAGTGACATAGAGGTTAAACATATAGACCAGTTAGATAAAAAAAAGAACAATTGTGTGACAGCCCATCCAGACGCAACTGTAACTACCGGTGAAGTTGAGAATATAGAAGCATCTGTTAAGATTACTGAATTGAAGGCGTTTGCTTCTCATGTAGTATCACCTAAAGTTGTAGAAGTTTGTAGGAGACCAAATGGGTCTAAAGTGAGTGGTGCTGATAGAGATGAAGCTGAGGAATGTACATCTGTCGCCAGAAATGTTCCTTCAGTTTCTGCTTCGGCAGGTTCAGATATGGAAACCAGAGTTGAATTTGATCTAAATGAAGGTTTAAATTGGGATGATACACGAAATGGGAACGCTAATAACTTCTCTGGATCTTTGTCTTTGGCACCTACTCCTTTACAACCCAGTCGACTTCCAGCATCAATCACCGTTGCCTCTGCTGCAAAGGGTGCGTTTGTTCCACGTGACGATTTGTTGAGAAATAAAGCAACTGTTGGCTGGAGAGGATCTGCTGCTACTAGTGCCTTCCGGCCAGCTGAGCCAAGAAAAGTTCAGGAGGTTGTGCCAACAGGCATAAATAATGTGTCTTCCTCTGATGCTTCTACAACTGCTGGCAAGCAAATGAAGACAATTTTGGACTTTGACCTAAATGTACCTGATGAAAGAGTTCTTGAAGATTTGACTTCCCAAAGATCTGCCAATCCCACACATTCCTCAGGTGGCTTGGATCTTGATCTAAACAAAGTGGACGATCCAACTGATATGAATAATTACATAATAAGCAGTACTCATCGGGTAGACTCATCTTTTCAGCAGCCAAATTTATCTTCTGGTGGTCAGAGAGATTTTGATCTAAATGATGGACCTGCTGTTGATGATTCGAATGTTATGAGTTTTAGTCAACATGCCAGAGTTGGCTTGACATCACAGGCAATGGTCTCTGGAATGAGAATGAATGGTGAACACATGGCAGCTGGCTTCTCATCTTGGTTTCCTGCTGCTAACAATTATTCAGCAATGAGCATTCCTCAAGTCTTGCCTGAACGATGCGATCAGCCTTTCCCAGTTATTACCAGCAATGGAGCGCAGAGAATGGTGGGTCCAACATCCGGGGCTTCCTCATTTACACCTGATATGTATAGAGGCCCCGTTTTACTGTCTTCTCCAGCAGTTTCATTCCCACCCACAGCGTTTCAATATCCCGGGTTTCCTTTTGGAACCAGTTTTCCTCTTAACTCAGCAAATTTATCAGTGGCTTCAACACCATACATAGATTCTTCATCAAGTGGCAGGCTTTATCTCCCTCCTGTCAACTCTCAAATATTGGGCCCAGGAGTTGCCATCCCATCTAATTATCCGAGGCCTTATCTTGTGAACCTCCCAAATGGTAGTAGCAATGGTGGAGTGGTTGACAACAATGGGGGAAGATGGTTTAGATCAGGTCTTGACTTGAATTCGGGGCCAGGAGGACATGAAACTGAAGGGAGAGATGAAGCAAGTGTCCAGACACAATTATCTTCATCAGCTTCATTACCATTGAAAGATGATCAAGCAAGAATGTATCAAATGTTAGGAGGATTTCTCAAGAGGAAGGAACCAGAGGGTGGATGGGATGGATATAAGCAATCCTCATTGCAATAACAGTGTCCGCCAGGCTAAGCTTGTAAGCCCCTTATTTACAATTTTGTAGCTCCTGTTTGTTTCTAGCTGCCTATCTCACATTTTTGTTGGAATTACTCTTTTTGTTTGGATAGGTACTTTGGAAATGAAAAGAAGATGCAACGCCACAAAAGAGTTGATGGTTCATTGGGCTGGCTGGTGAAGACTATGGACCGTTTTGTTCTTCGGGAAGAGCACCAGCAGCTTAGAAATAATCTGACTTGTTCTTTTTTACAATCATGTAGATCCTCCAACAGTTGCAGATTTTCACAGGCGACAGCTTCTTCTTCTTCTTCAGCACTGTCTTTTCACTCAAGTGAGCCCTGAGAGGGGGATTTCTTAAAAAAAAAAAAACAACAACACACTTTGCTTAGTCTTCTCTAACACCTGTGTATTCAGACCAAAAAAGGCAAGGAAAGAGTTCATATTTTTATTTTATTTTTTTAGTTGTGCTGTAAAAAAAAAATGGTGATGGTCTTAAAAGTATTATTATTCGTCTGAATCTGCCATGGTTGGTTTGTATTATATAGTCAGCTTCTCTTAATTTTCTCGTTTGTAGATCATTTGACTTTGTGGTAAAGTCATTGTTGAACAAGCTCTCTCTTTTTCTGTCTTAACAACAATGTCAGGTTTGGTAGTTGAAAAATATTTAAACATAATAAGCTCTCTATCTCTCTAACGATTGATTAGAGACTAATAATCCATGATTTCATCTATATGTTAAGTTTGATTTATCACACAAACTCAAAAGTTGGGAATTTAAAAAATGATGTGAGGAAGTGGAGGAGTGGTCATCATTCATCAATGCCGAGTTACTATTCTCCCACACAGAACGTTTCTGCACAAAAGAAACAACACATGAGTGAGTGAGTAATCCTTGTGTAAGGGATCTATAACTTGTGAAGATTTATATATATAGACTCACGACAAACACCCGCGATTCGACTTTTGTTTCTTCTTAATCGTCTTCTCCTTTTGTTTAACTATTGGTTTGATTACTTCCTTGATTGCTGAATCAAAAACTGCTTTCACATTCTGCAAAATTTTAAGCTGTTTCAATCCGCAGAAAAGGTGATGATGATTCATTGGTAAAAGCTATAGCATACCTGTTGAGTTTTTGAGCTACACTCAATGTAATATGTTGCGCCAATTAGCTTACGCAGTTCCTCTCCCTATCACATATGGTTATTTAGATAACCATGAAGCCACAACAAATATGATTTGAGTAGAAAAGCCAAACCTGTGCAGTAGTTACAGGGGATAGTCCAGGATGATCAGCCAAGTAATGCTTATCTTCACGAAGATCCAATTTCGTACCAACCAGGACTAAGGGAATTCCAGGTGCAAAGTGTTGGAGTTCAGGAATCCATTTTTTAAAAACATTCTCGTAGCTAGCTCTGCTTACTAATGAGAATGACAAGACGAACACATCTGCTCCTCTGTAACTTAATGGCCTTAATCTGTTATAGTCTTCTTGTCCTGTAAACAAAATCTTAAAATCAGCCAAATCAAATGATAACATTTAGGGACTCAAAAGAGTGTTGATATAATATATTACCAGCTGTATCCCATAACCCTAAATTAACAGTGGTGCCTTCAACTACAACATTTGCACTGAAGTTGTCAAATACTGTTGGGATGTAGTCCTGTTACAATTTAATGAGGAGAATCAGGATAAAGTAATATCCTTAAGCTAGACTTTAACAGAAAAGCTGCAAAAAAAACCCAGATGCGCCGATGAGAAGGGAATCTTATATTCAAGCACAATCCCAAGAAAAAGGAGCTAACTTTGTAATACCCACAAGGAAATTGGAGATAATAGGATGAAATTTGAAGTAAATCTGAGAAACCCAGATGATGGAATGGAAATTAAGAACTGACAGTAGGGAATTTGTTGCTGGTGTAGCAGATGAGCATACAGGTTTTACCAACAGCACCATCACCAACAGTCACACATTTGATGAACTTTGAAGCACTTGATGCCATTATTGATCTCACCACACTTGCAAATTAAACCTTCGATATGGTAGCCGGTAGGGTTTGTTGCACATAAATGGTTTCACTTTTATCTTTTCAACGTTTCCAATTTCTTACATATATACTACATTTTTTCTTTTTGATAAATGTTTCCAATTTTATTAGTATTTTGTTGGCTTGTTTTGGTTTTGAAGATAGAAGGAGCCGTGGCTCACATGATCCATCTCCTAAATATTTACTTTATTTATTTCACTATTAACCACGAATACTTCATTTTGTACTCGAATCTATAACCAAATTCAAATTGTTTGGCTTTAATCCAGTTTCCATTTTTTTCTCAGCTTCTGAAATAGCTAAAATGAGAAATTCAATTTTCTTCTTTTTAGGTGGCTTTTTATTACAGTTTTAGTAGATTATAAAAATTGAAATTTTTTTTGTTCATTAAAATATAAATTATTTCCGGTTTTTTTTAATATACACTAGTTGGTTTGGTAAAAAAAATCAATATTTCTCCAAGGTGTGGTACTACATATTTACGAATTCAGATCTATGTTTTATTGTTTTTTTGGGAAGTTAATAATAGTCACGTTGAGGCACAGTGACAAGTGAAGATGGGTTGGCTGTAACATATATGTATACACATGTCTGTCTAATTCGAATACATGTTTTGCTATTTTTGTTTCTCTCTATATTACATTATTAAAAGAGAAAATTAGTCAGAGTAACCCAACATTTTGCG